>NW_019292492.1:12639-52121 GCF_000500325.1 Leptinotarsa decemlineata | reverse complement strand
CCACCCATCTAATGCCGCGCAGAGAGTTGAAGTAAAACCATCAGGCACCTGTGCAACGTCTTCGACTTGGAAGATTCGTCGCAAATTATTTCCCACTATGAAAAGCAGAAATTGGTCGATCCGACCAACCGATAGACCGGTTTTGGGGTGATGCCCCATCATCAGTTCCGGGCATGGTCTCTTCAGAACGGTGTGAACCATCTGAGTTTTGTTATTTTTCCGTTGGGTATCTGCCACACGTACCTACAAAGTCGTAGGTCTGTATGAGAGGAAATGGTTAAAACGTTTGGAGATTGTAACCAAACAAGACCAAGGCAAAACTTGAAAATCAGCCAAAAAATTGACGCCAGCCGTGAAAATCTACATTCCTATATTCATTGTTCATTAATTGTCTTATTTTTAAATATTGTTTCTTTTTTCAACTCATCATATTTTTTACATATTTCATTAATTTTTCATTGATTTTTTTTCTTCTCTAATAGAGTTCCTTACTAACTCATAATCATTCGAAGTAAAATGTTTCTTGCACCCGATAAGATATTTGGCAAAGATATGTTCATCATTTGGAAATTTATGATAGATATTCACGGATCCAAAAAAGTTTTAATCAATCAGGGGGCATGTTTTAAACACCTAATCCAAATGCCAAAACGTTACAAAACTAACTTAAAATTCATAAAACAAGCAAAATTCAAATACTCATCTCTCAGACACTCAAATAGTTGTTTGAATAAATAACAGGTAAACTGTCATCGTGACCTCTCGCCCTCCAGTGCCCTCTGACGGCTTCGCTGATGGTGGTCTTCATTAAAGTGATCTTACGAAATGGTTTGTGTTTCAGTACGAAAAACTGACATCACTGTATGAAATACAGCTGAAAATGACAGGAACGGCGCTGGAACTGTCAGTGAACACGAAAATCTTAAAAATTATGATGAAAAAATAAATACCGTAAAGTACAAACAGTCGTGGATGTTGTTATTAGAAATAATATGCATTTGCTTTAACTGAATGTAATTTTTAATCAAAATGAAGTGAAAGACAAACACTCTACTGCTATGTTTTGGACATGAAAATACGAGGGAGGAAAAAATAAATCAATTTTCTTAACCCACGCAATTTTCTTCAACACTCTTCAAAAGATGGATTTGGCAAAATCCTTATTTGAAAGTAGAAACCACGAGGGTTATGTTGGGAAGGATGCTCACACAGTAAGAATAATACTGAACTGTTCAAAGAGATTTTTCTCTTCATATTCAAAAACAGATTTTTTATTGTTTTCAAGGAAATCTATTCATCTTGAAATGTATTCGGATCTCACACTCTATCGTTTCTTATTGTTTCAGAAGCGTGAATTAGAATTAGCTATCGAACCTGATGATTCAGAGGATAACTTTGTTGAAAACTTTTCCCAAGGTCTGAGTATATCTGATTCTGTGACAACTACACCAGGAAGTCCCTTTTGTGCTCTGACCGCGAGTATGTGGCCTCAGGATATAATTGCTAAGCAGTCGCTGGTTCCTGATGATCCCAATTCCCAACCAGAATATAGGTAGTACCTTGATTTTAAGAAGAATCTGTAAAATTTCATCTTTTCATTAATTGATTCATATGTATTGATCAATGCTGTTATTGAAAAAAGTAAAAGTAGAGTTTCAAGTCTGGAGAAGAAGTAGATTTTTATTTAATAATCAAATATAAACACTACATTCACACACCAGAAATGCAACACTCAGTAAGTATTCGATTACACTACTCACACTCATTTCTGAAAAAAAAATCATGAAACATGTATTTTAATCTGCTGATTAAGAATCTGTATTCAACTTCACTAAACTGTTTTACAAACAAGCCATACATGTTTTGCTATACCATAGCTTCTTCAGACATGTCTATACTGAATAAACACATTGAGTCACTTATGATAGAATGTACTTGAAATGAAGAGAATGTAATTTTTCACAGAAATTCCTGTTTACATTTTTGATTGCAATTGAAATTTATTCTTGAGTTCTTAGTTAAAAACTTATAAGATGCATTCTCTATACATTTATAGGTTTTATTTTTAGATTTGACGAGTTTGGTTTTCGAGTGGATGAAGAAGATGGTCCTGAACAGAACTCTAATAAACTTCTTGGTATACCTTTCGTGGAAGATCCTCAACACAGGTACAGCAAAAATTTTCATTCCATCGCTCTTACATGATGAGTGTAATTGATAGATATAGATTTAAACACTATACTCAAACTCAGCCTCATTCAGAAATATACAATAATTTAACAGCACAAGGTAGTAAAATGAATAAATGAGAATCTACATCAAGAAGACTCACAAGCTCCATTCGACGATGGTTTATAAGAGAGGAATGTGAACTTTCTAATTGACTCCAGCCGTGAAAGGCTTGTGTTTAAAATATATTTCATTCAAACATCCTTGTTCAGTAGTCACAGTTATAAATATTATCTGTTTAGGAACACTAATGGACTTTATGTCTAGATTCTTCTCGAAGTTATTTAACACAAATATCACATCATTTTCACCACATAAGAAATTCCAGTAAATGTATTGGAATATTTGATCCATTTTACAATAAAAAAAATTCAGTTGCTTCAGAATGAGTTTTGTGGATAGTTCTGTAGATCAATTCCATATTTTCATTCAAATATTTCAAATTTAGTGATTTCTGCTATTTAATTTCGCTTATTTCAGATTACAGTGGGTAGCTCACTTAGAATTTTCCCACAACAAGGAAGTGTCAGATTTAACCTGGGACAAGGTTGAGGTCAGATTGCCAAGGACAGACAAGTTGCTTACGATGGTTCGATCTGGAATCCCTCATTCTTTGAGGCCGCAAATGTGGATGAGAATGTCTGGAGCATTAGAGAAGAAACAGCAATCAGAATTATGTTACAAAGAGATTGTGAAAATGTCCAGCAATGATTCTCTTATGACTTCCAAACAAATTGAAAAAGACTTGTTGCACACCATGCCGACAAATGCTTGTTATAGTCATACGAACAGCACGGGAATACCGAGGTTACGAAGAATTATGAGAGGAATCGCCTGGCTATATCCAGAAATCGGGTAAATTTCCTACACTTCTGTTGTGACAAATTTTATTTTGTAAACTTTCACGGTCATAGATAAGTGTGTTGAAGCTATTTTGTGGGTTTGTTAACAGTGGTTATATTTCAAACACGCCTGTGAAAGCTACTGGGTATTGAAACACATGTTGCGGTTTTCTAAACTGTTCAGTGAAAATGTCACAGTAATGTGTTATTCGAAAATATTATGGATTTTCATCAATTCATTTCATCACATTTCAAGGCCTGCAGGTTTTATGCTTAAAGTTTTTAATGTTAGCTTATGGATAAAAGATGTCAGTTAGGTATGACTCCATTCATAAAGTTTTGGAACGAGAAAGAAAATAATTTTCAGGAAAGTTAACATGCTGGTGCATGAATCATGAGGGAAATCATTTTTACATTCATTACATTAAGGAAATGATAATATTCATGATAAATGTACACACGAGTTAAATGGTATAGTTTTGGTTATTTTAATTTATAATATTTTGGAAACAAAATTGCCATTAAAACTTATAGATGATACAATAAAATATAGAAGGATTCTTAACCTACTAGAGAAGCAAAAAAATTAAGGCTCAAAGTATTTTATTATTCAGCATACTCTCTTCTCCTAAATTGGAATATTTATTACAATGAACCTGCAACTCCTTGTAAATATCTTGTTATACAAACCAGGCTTCCACAACTTTCATCACTTCTTTGTGAAAAAAAAATGCACGACATTTCAGGCTCATTTTCAGTTGGTTGGAACCAGATTTGGTAAATAAGGGGAGTGTTCAAGTAATTTGAGCACTCGTTCATGAATTGTTCGCATGGCAACATGCAAAACAAAATACCTTTGAACAACTTTCTGCGTTTTCTGTCCATATTTTTTCTTGTAGACTGGTCAGTAAGGCTGAATAGTAAATCCCAGTTATTGTTCTACCCCTTAAAAAAATGTCAATTATGATTACCTCCTTGGTAGTTCTAAGAAACAGAAGCAAGACTTTTGATCACGAAATTTCTCAGGTCTTGGAGAACCAGTGGAGTGTTTCCATTCTGTTTAATGATCATTTGTTTGAGAACAGATTGAATGTGATGCTTCCACCTCTGCAAGCTTCTACTTCTACACGCTTCTGTTCACAATTTAGATATATGGGGATCCATTTGACCAAAAGTTTTCTCATATACAAATCGACGTGAACTATATGGTGAATGTTTTCATATGAAATATTCAGTCCCTCAGATACTCGTTTTCTCTGATACTCGTTTTAGCCCAATTTGATGATTTAATAAAATTATGAAATATAATAGAAATCTTTTTTATTCAAAGAATTGCACTTTTTACAATATACAGAATAAAATATAGAATTGAATGAATATGTGTTACGACGTATACGTCATAATATATAAAACATGTTGAAATTATAATTATTATTGTATTAAAAAGGAAAATTCAGTACTGGCCCATTCATGGTACGCTTTTCTAGTTTTTCTAACATAATAGTGTGATTGGGGTTATTGAAAGCTTTAGATATTTTAAAAAATTTACCCATATATTCTTATCCCCATTTCTTGTAATTACCTTTTTTATGAAGTCATAGACTGCTTTGCCATACTTTCTTCCTAATTACCTTTGCTGTGATTAGCTCAGTAATTTATTTATGTATAAAAAGCTAAGAAGTCGAGCGTCCATGAAAATCCCAAATTTTTATGAGGACAATGAAAGACTAACAGGGCGATAGTTTTCCATCATGGTCAGGTCCCCTTTTATAACAATGAGTTTTGAGCTAAGCCACTTTTAAGCTATCTGAGAAGTGTCATGTTCTAGAGATTTGATTAAATGACAGAGAGGAATTGCTAATTCATAAGCATTTATATTTAGCATATTTATATATATCATAACCTGAACTCTTCTCATTTTCAGTATGAGAATTTTCTGTCAGGATTTCATGAATAGTAACAGAAATTTAAAATATCTTTCACTATAGGAAATTTTGCAAGAAATCTCTAATGCTGGTAAATGTCTTTGAAATCATTACTCACTCTGGTTGATTCCTAAAATTCACTCTCTGTGTGTCTTTCAGCATTTGATTGTATCTTCTTTTGGTTTTTCATATGACTCATCATACTCCTCTTAAATTCTGCTTGAGATTCAAAACTGATTGATTTGAATGGATAGAGATGATTTAGATAGGTAGTAAGGGAGACATGAAAATTTCCTACTGTTTATTTACGTTAAAGTTGGGAATAGAAAAGATGTCAACACTCTTTGAATTATGTGTACTAACTTCAATTTGAAATGTGACCTTTTGTCCAATGTGATCCTCCGATATATGAGTGCTCAGTACTTATGCCATACTCAAGTTACAGTTGTCGAATATGTTATCAATACAGCTAGCCAAATTCCTGTATATTTGTGTATGTTACAAAATTGTAGAAAAAGCTTGAGAGAATAATGAGAACTTGTTCGAATATTTATTGCTTCATTTGATATATATATTAAAATCTTCTGATGGTAAGTTTACCTCTTTTGAAATTTGCAATTCAATTTTCAGTTTGTAAGTTCAATTAGATGACTTCCTTAACTGATGAGTGAAATGATTGAATTGAAATCATTTTGGATTTTCTACTTGTTCATTACTGGAAATTGATAATCTAACAGTTTTTGAAATTGTTTCCAGTTATTGTCAAGGAATGGGAATGATAGCAGCTTCACTTCTACTATTCATGGAAGAAGAAAATGCATTTTGGATAATGGTTACCATAGTTGAAGACTTATTACCTGCTTCTTACTATAGTTCAACATTATTAGGTGAAACCAGTTTGCAAATAATCGGGAAATAATTTTAGAGTTCTGTTTAAATTTTCAGGTATTCAAGCTGATCAACGTGTCCTGAGAACCCTGATAACAAACTATCTCCCAGACACTGATGAAATGTTGAAAAACCATGATATAGAATTATCACTGATAACCTTACACTGGTTTCTTACTCTGTTTGCAAGTGTTGTTCACATGAAAATTTTGTTGAGAATTTGGGATCTATTTTTTTTTGAAGGCTCTATAGTTTTGTTTCAAATAACGCTCAGCATGCTCAAAATGAAAGAACCTCATCTCAAGGAACTGGAAAATTCTGCTCAAATATTTAATGCCTTGTCCGATATACCAGGTGATATAGATGATGTTGATACGTTGTTTGAGGTAAAGATTTTTTTTCTTGAAAAATTTTGGGGTCTGCAACTTATTTGTTAATTATAGATTTCTAAACAACTCACTAGCTCCATGAATGATGTAATGCTGGAGACTTATAGAAGAAGACATTTAGCCTATTTAATGACTGACCAAGGAGCCCTTGTGGGAAATCCTGAATCTGCTCCTAATTTACCGAAACAACATTTGGCAAGGTTAGTTCCTTGGTTTTAAACTATTTTAGTTTGTCTTCTAATTGGTTTTGGGCTTGCAAACATATCGCTTTGTTTTTAAACTGAAATATTCCTTGAAGAAAAGTGAAATGAACTTTCTGGAAAATTTTAAACATGCAAATTGAAAAATCAAAAGATTGACACTACAAAAATAATCCAACCATCGATATTGTAAGCTTAAGAAGAGGTATTTTTCTATTGTTCTGTGAGAAGTCAGCCCCCTTTCTATATTTGAAACTAAAGAAACAAACATACTAAATGCATTATAACATTGAACAAATATTGAGTGATACGTCACAGCATAGATCAGAAGCAACAGATGAATGTCAATAGCCTTTGCCATTTACAAAGTATTTTCAGTCGCTGGCACTGGCCACCAGCTTCAGGTTCATACCAACGTCAGTCAAATTCATAATTTCAGAAATAAGGGCATGCAAATGCACTTAAGAGGTAGTTTTGATGATGACATAATATGAAATTTAAGAAAATCCCTCATTCACTTACTTTACTGTTTTTTTATATTTGAGTAGTGTATTTCTTGCAGCTGCCGTTAAGGCAGTGAAAGTATTTTGAAAAATAAAAAGACACTGCTGCAGTTTTCGATTTTTTAATAATTTCGAAGTGAACTAGATCTAAATTTTGGGGAAACTATTTTATTCTAATATTTATGAAGTACCAAGACATCAAGAAAAATATTTCGGTCATAAAGAATTTTTTGTAACATTCCAGGAACATGGGGTGTTGGCTTTCGCGGCTGATGTCTAACAAATTGTCCGATGTTTCCGGGTTTTTTAGTCGTGGTCTGCAGGTTTTTATACCTGACGTTTCGTCTGCTATTGTGTCGGACATTATCAAAGGTGATGCTGATATAGTTGTAATGTTCTCCTTTACTGATAATGTCTGCTGCAGATGCACTCAAAACATCAGGTACAAAATCCTGCAGACCACGGCTAATAAATCTGTAAACATCGGACAATTCCAGGAAAAGTTCAGCCATTAATTGTATTCAAGACATATCAATCCAAGTTCATGATGAAATAGTACTCAATATATGCAATAGCAAAAAAACACCAAGTCAATTCTCAGGCAGCACTCAATATTCTCTGAACAATTCCAGGATATTCCTCATGGTATATTGAACTAGATGGAAAAATATATCTTCTTTATAGAATATTTCTTGAATATGTTGGTGGGAAAGCATGAATGATTTTTTAGAATATTACATATAGAATATCTACTGAATGTTTTGAATATTCATAGAATATAACCTGGAATAATAAGAGTATTATGTGCATATTCTATGAATATTCCAGAAATATCCATATAATAAAAAATGAATATTAAATTAGCATATTCTATAGATGTACACAGAATATTATGAATATTTTTGGAATATCCAGGGGGATATGGCTTATAAACCACCATTAATGAAGAATTTTCTATGCATGGTTAACGGGAAAGCCAGTTATTTGGTTAATATTTAACATAGGACTTTGGTAAAATTAAAGAAATATGCGAAGGAACCTTCCAAATGAACAAACCTCAATCTCAAAACCATCTACGGCTTCGGTGCAGAGTGATTGAGAGTCTAAAAATGAAGAACTTCACCTACCCTTGAAGGTTATATAGAGAGAAAGTATTAATTTTGTAATAAATAGTTGTTTCAGTTATATCCATGTATCAATATTTTCCTTTGATACATAGATATAATAATATATACAGCAAGTATATAATAATAACTATGTTCTGAAACAAAGGACTCAGAATTACATTTTATGAGTTCTGTTGTATGTTCCCCGACTGAAAGGAATAAACAAATTTCGGTGCAAAGTACTGGTCACCTCTTTGATATAAAAAAGTGATCTCGACTGTCTACAGCATGTAGATGGCGGTGTAATTTCTAGCATTTGCATATACTCAGGTGTGATTTGATGGTTTCAGCGGTATAATTTTTATGATTTACAGCTGCCGACATGTGAATACAGCAACAGAGTTTTATATTTCCACATAAATACTCTCATGCAAATACTAGATGGTATTTTCGAATGCAAATAGAAAAGATATTTTCTTAGGAGACAAAAACTTTACGTATGTTTTAGAATAGATACCTCAATATTGATAATCTACCAGTGATTACCGGAAATCTTGGGAAATTTTGGATTTCTTTGTTTAAGGAAAGACAGATGAAGAAAAGTTGTTATCAAAATTAGAGTATTCTCTTTGTTATTGGTTTTCATTTGTCATTAGTTATTTTGCAGAGGGAATTATAGTTGTTATGTGGTCATTAGCCATTTTTTGATTGTTCAGAAAAGTCTTATAATAATAATAATAAATATGCTTTATTGTCCAAAAAAAAACTCTTATGGTGAACATTTTGAGAAAGAAAAAACATAGTCAAGTGCATGAAATCAGAATATAAGCTAGTACATTGATAAAAATATCTAGAGTCCTACAATGAAAATAAAAATTTTGAATGTCACATTTTCTGGAAAATTGGTTATATACAATATAAATGCAATATAAACAAATCTATTGGAAAATGAAGATGATTTTCGAGTTGGTAAGTTCATGATCTAATTCCAGTTATACTTCTATTGTTTCAAGCAGTAGAACCAAAATAAAGTTTTAGTTCTGTGATTAGTCTTGAAGCCCAATCGAGTGTTCACTGCTTTTTAAGTTTTCACAATTCAATCATTGAGATTATTTTGCCATTCCAAAACAGGCACCTTTCCCAAGCACCAGAACAACGATTTTATTAGTATTCACTGTTTTGAGGTATGGTTTATGAGTTTGTTTCAAACTTCAACTGATTTGCTCATCAAGTCTAGGCCAAAGATCGTCGAATTTACTACTAAATTATCTAAACATCAGTACGAAAATCAATATTTAGTGGCAAACCTGTTTCCACGTTATTGATAAAAATTAAATATTGAGTGGTAACACTGGCAACCCTGTTTTACGTTATTGACAATAAAGAACTTTATTTGCACCTTGCAACTTCATTTGATTGGGAGCTGTTCACGTCATTAACCAAGGATTAATTTCGAACTTGAACCTTATTTGGGTATGCAATAAGGTTTCAAAGATTAAAAGAATTTCTGTCAATGTCGAAAGAAGAACTCAGTGGTGCCAACTTGGGGGGGGTATCACTGGAAGCACTGCCTGATCGAGCGTTAAGTATGGTTATGTTTTGGGCACTTATTTGCCTTTAATTGTAAAATGGATGATGTGAAACGGGAGAATAATAGAATAAAACGGTCAAAAAGTGAAGTGAAGACCGTTACTTTTTATTTCCAAAAGAGAAATTATAGTGCTTCAAAAATTTTCGAAAGTTCAAGAAATCAACACTTAAGTTACTCCTCAGTGGGAATGTATACGTGCCCTACCAGTGGTAATGATACATGTTGGTCAGGAAGTAAGGCTTATAATTGTGTCTACACTCAGTTAACGTTGTCATCAAATTTAAACTAAGAAAGTAGACTGACGAATGGTTGACAGACAATTTGTCATTAATTGATATCCTTCATAGTTGAAATGTTGATCTTGATTTGACTGCATGTAGCCACCATAAGAATTCATTTAACTATTGTGTCTTACAGGGTTCTGTCAGATGTGATGTGATGTATCTGTAGAGTAGGGAGGGTGACCCATTGTACATGTGATGTGAGTAACTAAGGCCAGTAAAATCATCCACTGGGACTCTCATCATACATTTGAAATATCAAATGGTATAGAATGTTTCGTTCTTTTAAACAAAAAGATCATAGGGTGTTAATTTGTTTCTATATATTTAAATTGAAGATCACATTTTAATGTTTCTGGCATTTCGGAAAACTTTTTTATTGAGAAAAAAAAAAGATTATCTTTTTCCAGAACAAGATGTCCCACATTTTGTGTGTCATATGTTACATTCCGTTATAATAATAATGGAAAAAAATCTAATGACATGATTTGTGTGTTTCTGATATTCTTGCATTTTTGAAAACTTTTTCATGCCAATCATAAATAATAATTTGCTTCTGTTGACTTCAGGGCGTCTCCTATTTTGTAGGTCAAAATTAATTACGTTTCTATGTTTCTGAAAACATTTATGACGGAAATGGTGAATGCTGAACATCTTTTTTTCGTTACAGGTGGGTGGAAATAATGATAACAATGACCATGAACCTTTTGTTCATTATTTGTGTGCTTATAATACCATTAGAAATATATATCTCACGAGTACGATGAATAATATCTCGTTCTTTCATAAAAACCTGCAGATCAAGGCCAAAAAACCCGAAAAATAGCTTTTATTATTGTCATCATTTTTGCAGACCTAGGAAATATCAGGCAATTAGTTTTGAAAAAAAAAATATTGATTTTCTTCATTTACAATAGAGAAGTTTCACGAAATGCAAGAAGAAATGCCAGAAACGTAAAAATATGATCTTCATTGTATATGTATAGAAATAAATTGCAACCCTTTGATCTGTTTTTTTCTTAAAAAAGAAACGATTTTTATCATTTTATTGCTCGAAATTTCACTAGAAGACCCAGTGGATGATTTTACTGGCCTAAGTTGCAACTTTGTGTTTGAAGTAAATTTAATGCTGCAACTTTATTGACGGGATCGTTTTGTTTCTATACGTCAGAGCGTTTCTTTTTTCACACTGATTACATTTGAAAGGAGTTTTTTATCGAGAGAGTTTGAAGTAAACTGCCATTCAGTAGTTAATAACAATAAGAATGGCTTGTATAGGGTAGGGGCTCAGGTGGGCTCCCCTTTGAAATTTCATAAGAGGAATCAATATTTTAGGCACTTTTCTCGATGTGCGTTTCACCAATCACGTTGACGTCATCAGAAAGTCTAACTGGGCCTATTCCCATCTAACGATGAGCTTTCACTTTGACTCATGCATCAATTATTTCTTAAAAATCAAGTGATGAATAGCTGCAGAAAATCGCTGAACAAGCAAAACACGTCTAACTTTTATTCCTCTTACCAACAAACTAACCATGCTACACAACTGAAACTGAACATATGTTCGAGACGAGTATAAAAATATAAAAATTGTTAATCGAATGTACGTAGCCCGTGAACTTTGTAGAGGCCTCATATAGTAAAATTATTAATATTCTGTTGGAAAATGAAAGAATGGAATTAGTACCAACAATTAAGTGTTTTTCGAATTTTTATCAGTGTGAGCTTCGATAGTCATTTCAATTATATAGAAAAATATTTAAAAAATGTATGCATTTCAATACACACTTTTTTTTTCTGGTGTGAGTGCAGTGTTTATGTTGGATTCATTCTAACCGATAGTTTCCAGCTCTACCTTACATTACAACTTGAGCTACAGAAAGCCTAAAGATTGCTTGGAGATATAATAGTCAAATTCAAAATGAAACCAACCTATTGTTTCATTATAAGCCTTAATTCTTTTTGGAAAATGATGATTGAGGAAAGAAGTCCTGTTATTTCAAAAAAAATAGCTGCTACTATTTGTCAAATTAGTTATCAAAATAATGACCTACCTGCCTTGACACAAATAAGAGGACATTTCTTCCTGAATAGTCTTTTCTACTACTGGTAGAGTACGTCTACAATCCCTATTATAATTGAAAGATATGTAGGGAGATCCAATTCAATTTTATTCAGCTGTTGCAATATTGACCCTGGAGTGATAGACCATAATTTTAATACATTTTTGGACTGGATGAAAGAACAAACCATCAAAAGAAGGCGCTGTCGAGACATCGAACAATTGGTAGGACCATTATTTTGTCACCTTTATATGGATATATTCAGAGGTGGGCATGCAGACAGAGCTACGGCATTTTACAAGTGCTATTTAGAGTCGGTAGAAAATAAGTGTGATCCTGTATTCAAGGAGTTGATACATCTTATCGGGAGTGACAATGACTTGAAGAAATATAAAGAAAATGGTAAATTGAAAGAGAATTTTCGAAACAAGAAAATCGTTATTAATATAAGCAAGGAGTCGTTGGCAGGGCTGAAAAAGTTTGTATTGGAAAATTGTCATGTGATTTTTTTGCAAGTCTTACAAACCTGGTTTGATTTTAATATCATCACTGATTATGTAAAGAGAGATAAGGAAGTTGTGACAGTGCCTTCAATTGAATATCCCAAAGATGAAAAATTTCAGAAATTACTGGGTGTTATTAATGAATTGAAAAAGGAATCAACCCCAATATTTAATATAAAAATACATTTCAGTCAACTGGATATAGCATGTGGTTTACTAAAGAGACAGTGTGAGCTTGTAGCTTTTGCTGAAAAAAACAAAGTGTATCTAATGCCTGTTCATCCCTTGAACTCTTTATTTGACTTGGATGACGATAACCGTCAAGTAGTATTAACCAACCACTCGGGCCAGATTTACTGTATGGACATGTCACCCATGAACGATATGTTGGTCTCTGGGAGCGGTGACGGCACAATTTGTATTTATGATTTAGTTAATATGACATTAGTGCGGAAATGTGTGGGACATTTAGGACCTGTTTACTGTGTTAAGGTGAGCGGTAATGGAGAGTTTTTAGTTTCGGGTTCCATGGACGGAACTGCTAGATTGTGGCAGTTAAGAAACGGAAATATTTTAAGGATATTTTCGGGACATACTCAATCTGTGACTTGTGTAGACTTCCATCCAAATTGTTTGTATGTAGCTACAGGTTCAACTGATAAAAATATCAGATTATGGTGCATTAATAAATCTTCGTCTCTGAGGTTGTTGCACTTCTCTAAGGGGACAATTTTTTCCCTAGCATTCAGTCCTTGTGGCAAAAAGCTAGCAAGTGCATGCGAAGATAAGAAAATTCGAGTTTGGGATATCCTAACTGCAAAAGTAACTGTGGAACTCAGATGTAAAGATTTCCCTATCCTGAAGTTGCTTTGGAATGAAGCGGGGAATGAAATCTGTGCGGGGACAGTAAACGGAGTTATTCGAGTGTGGAACTGTTCTAAAACCCAGGAAAATTGTGAGGTCAATAAGCCACTCGAACCTGTATTAACCCAATCTGTGCATGCACGGTTATTGTGCATTGAGTATACTTTTGGTACATATAGTGTTTTGACAGCCTCATGATAATTGCATATTTATATTGTATTCTCAACCTCCATTCATTTTGTGATTTTTCATTCTGGTAAGAATAACTCAATGTTCATTGAAACTGATAACTTAATATACAATCAAAATCTATTGTTACAGCAATAATAATCATCAGATAGGTATGTAACATTGTACAGAATAATTCTTGTATCTATATTGATTTGTTTAACTATTGCATGCTTCAATTTATTGAGAGAATCAACTTGCTGGAGCGAATATATTCTAAAGATGATAACCATTGACGCCTCATTTACACACATGTGTAAAATTTATTGTAGAGATAATTCAAAGAACGTTTTTAGTACATTTACTGATCGACTGATCTAGCTTGGTCTCCGAGAAACATAGAAGGGTTACTGTGTAACAAAGTGCAAAAGGTAGCTATCGAGCATTATGACACTGTGCATACAAACCCCATAGGTCAAGGTGGAATGGTCGATTTGTAGTACTGTAATTTATATTACAAAATTTACTTTAGCTAGTTATAATGACCTCATGGAAGGTTATTGTCCTTTTTTTATTCTTCTGGTAAAGGTGTAGCTAACATTCAAATATATGAGCCCCGTTTTGCAGAAGATCCTTCACATCTTTTTGAGAATAGCATTAAATGGCAGAAATATATGTTTGTTGATACAGGTACTGAAACATTCAATTCTTTTTTGTTGGATTCCTGTATTTTTATAAATTCTATACAACGATCCTTATTACCGTATTCGGTAAATATTTTTTAACGTCGTATTTACTATTTTTCCAAATAATCCTATTTAATTTTATTTTACATTCAGATTATTATTCATGTATCTAGATTTGTTGACTACTCTTTCAAAAAGTTTTATGGTAATTTCCTTTACTTTTTTACAATTATTTTACTTTCAATAAGTTTTTGGTAATGGTATTTTTTGTAGTATAGACCATGAAGGTGGTAGGATATTATATGTAGTTCAGTCTTTCTGAAATTTTCCTATTTCACTACGAGAAGCTGTTCAGATTTGTTTAATTTCTCTGTTTCACCTAATTCCTATCATTCTAATTCTTTCCTAATGAGGCTTTTCGAGAATCCACAGCAAGCACATCAGCTTTCTTATTGCCTCAAATGAATATCTTTTCATGTCAAATTGATCTAGCTGGGATCAAAGTAGTGAAGTATTCAGTATTGAAACTTAAGAATGCCAATTTCAAATATACATAAAATTAATCGAATCAATACTGCTAATGATGGGTTGAAAACTAGTATTCTTTCATTCATTACATTGTATATTGTATTTTGATATTTGTTTCAATGTCATGAATGTTTATTAGGCAACTTTTCACTTTATTCTGAGTACTTTTTATTGTTAAGTTTTGAATTTATTCCTTTTTTATTCTAACTATGAAAAATTGAATAAAAATGTCCTCTCCTAAGGAATATTCAAAATAATAGTAGGTCACACAATGGAATTTTAATTTTCTCGACATGAGCTTTACCAACCGTGTTGTTGTCATCAGAAAATGATCTAAACTAATCGCTAAAAACTTACTCAATATCTAGCAGGGTGAACTTTCACTTTCAATATCATATATCAATGGGTTTTTTCTATAATTCTACCTATAATTATGAAGAAAACTGCTTATACGCTTGTGTTCGATCAGACCACAAATTGGTGTTTGACCGGAAAGGCAAGATGATGAAAATTAAGAAGTTTGGGCTTTATCAAATAAGCTTTGAGAACTACAATGGAAAAATATGTTGTTTAGACTAAAGGAGGCATTTAAGCTTGTTTCAAAAAGCACTTCACACAATAATACAAAATTCTAGTGTCGCTGTCATGTATTGGAAACCAGCCACATCATGAAGGAATGTTACTTGAAATTATTGATAACTGTGTATGTCACTAGAATTAGGGAAGATTTCAAGTGTGGTATGAGATTCTTATACAGCGACAAAGGTCCAAAGAGACCATTATCCAGTTTTTTGTGAGCCACTTTATTCGGAATTATAGATAAAATAATTAGGAAGACCTTGATGTATGGCAGTGGAAGTTCTTCACCTCTTGAGATATAAATATGCCAAGGTAACTACTAGGAATTAATTAACATTTCTGGTGTGTAGGAAACATTTTTTCTTTGCCTTCATTATAGCCCAGAGCTTCCCTATTCTATTCAAAGTTTTCGTTTTTTGAAGGTTTCCAAACAATAATATTGAGGACAGACTGATCTCTCAGCTTATAGCTACACCACTACGTTTCATATAATTGAAAGGGGATTGAAAATGAAAGTGTGACCATCAAGGAAATCAAAAATATTACTTTGTTTCGAACTCATAGAATCGCCTGTAATACAGTTTTTCTAGCCAGTATTGAAGCTGACAGAGGTTATATTTTTTGTACCTAGAACGTGACTTTATACTATCGTCACAAAAAGTTGTATGTCATTATATTTGAGTAATGGAAAGTTAAATTAATCATCAAATCGTTTTTTGACTTTATTGTGATTTTTATCATAAAATTTAAATAAAGGGGGGGTTTCTCAGGCAAAGTACTCTTGACAAAAAAGTTCTTTCATTTTTGAAATGTGCTTTAGGCAGAGCTGATTTCATACTTATTCGAAGTTTTTAATTGCCTATTTGAATATCTTTATCACTGAAACCATTTTGTTTTTTTTTAAATATATTTTTTAAATGTAACCCGTGTTTTTATTGTGAAAAGAGTAGTTTTCAAAGAGTGACAAAATATGTTTCAAAGAATGGAAACTTTCACGGCTGGAGATAACTGAGTGAAAGCTATTTTCCAGATTTTTTGGCCGTGTTCTGCAGGTTTTTATGTCTTACATTTCGTCTACTACTGCGGTATACATTATCAAAGGCTATGTGGTAACTGTCGCAGTACCCGAGTTGTTACTCCCGTTGTGTCTGAAGCAGAAACAAAGATGTTGGTATTTGACTCTGTTTTTGAATTATTCTTAGTGGGCGTGACTTGGCTTCTCTTGATTGGATTACCTGGCTGTGTTTGTGTACCTTCAAAGACAGGTAGCCAGATTTTATAACGTTCAATACCTCTTGTTTTCTAGTGAAATAGTGTTTTTGAATTTCCATTGCCTCTCTGTATAACTCTTGGGAAGTTATTTCGAGTTTTGTCGAGTACTCTGTATCTGGAATGAGATAATGTGAGTGCCTTTTTTGTTGAGAGCATGTTTGGCTACATATCTTGTGTACCTACACTACTTTTCGTGATTCCAGTGTAGACCGGTCCGCAGCTACAAGAAACCCAGTATACCCCGGGTGTTGCTAAAGGCTCTCTGGGATTTTTAGCTGACCTTAGACTTTCTCGGATGGTTTTTGTTGGCCTAAACATTGGAATTTGAAAAAAACTCAATTTTTCATTACTCGTGGTATTTTTGTGATTTTTTTTCAATATCAGTGGAAAGCCTGTATGTTGATTTTATTCTCAGAGAAAATGATAAGAGCATATGATTTTTTTAATAATAATAAATGAATACGTAGAATAAAGCAGAAACCAACATTCCCTGTAATTTTTATTGGACCTAAATTTCAATATGTTTAATTTTTGAATATTTTCGAAAAATATGGCAGAGATTACCAGCAGATTTTAAATTAAATCCTTAATATTTTACTCAACTTCAGCTTTATAAAATAAGTGTAAAATCAGAAACCTGTATAGAAAAATTGTGTAGTACATAAATAGTTCTCCTCATTAACAAATATTTACAGATCAATTTTGAATGAATCAAAAATAATTTTAATAAACTCTATGAAAATAAACATGATTTTTTTGAAAAAAGATACTTCTTGAATATATATTTTTTACACTATTATGGAGTCCATATTTATAGAAAGTATTTTTTACATTTCATATTGATAGTAGAAAAACCCATTCGCTAAAATAGTAACTGGTTGTCCAATCTTTTTCTATGAATTCACATATTATAAACAACTTTTATTTATTCCTTATTACAGGATTGATTTTCAAACTCTTCCAAGTGATGATATATTTTTATAAAGAAATGTATAAGTGTGCAAGTTCAACTTTCAAGCTCACCATACACCCCAATTTTCAAATATTCAATTGGAAGAGTGAGTTTTTTTGAATAGCTGAAAATAAATCAACTTAGCTGCCAAGATGAAAGATCGTAATATAAGCAGGCCCGTCAAAAGTTATAAACCACCCTGTAGTAATAGTTTGTTGCACAGCACTAGACATTTGAAGTATCGTTCACCATTTTTGTTGCTTACTTTTCATGCTCTTTTCATTTTTCTCCCCAAATTTTAGTCATCAGTTAAAGTATACCCATACCCAGATTACTAACGGGTTGAGAGGTTTATAATCTTTCATACAATTATATGCACTCAAAACTATTTCTATGTTGAATAATTTGGTGATACCTGTTGAGTAACACTTATGTGTAAATTGTTTAACGGACTCGGGGAGTATAGCTTGGTTGTTTTAACAAACGACCATTAGACGTCACTGCGAATGTTTGACAGGTAGGGGTAGGTCCAAAGTAAGTGGGTCTATTGGACCCTCCACTGCAACCCGTGAGGGTTTATTGTGGATCATGCGAAGTATCACAGTGTGCCGTGAGTCTGTACATTTAGTGAAACCAGTGTCATTATTCTGAAATCCTGCTTTGAAGATGAGCGAAACTTGCATTTCCCCAGCATAGCAATTCATAACTCATTACTGAGTAAAATGTGGCATAATATTTTATACATACTACACCTCTGACTGGCAGTTGGAGCTATTCACCTTATTATCAAAGATAATACTGCAGATGCTACTTATCTGAGTTGTACAAGTGAGAGATGAGTCAAGGTGATCTGAAAATTTCACGCATTGTAATTTCATTGAGGTACCTAAATGATGGTTTGAAAATGAACAGATTTCTGTTTGTGTCCATTCAAAAATAGTTCATTGGTATTGAACCACTGTTTGGCAAAATCATGATGATGTTTTATCAGCGTATAATATAGGTAATAGATCATGTTTTAGATGCATATATGAAGGTAAGTCATTGGCTTAAATTAGAAAGTGGAAAGGGCCTAGTATGAATACCTATAGTACACCCCTTTTGATAAATCTTCCCTGTCTTGAAATATGGTGATACACCTTCTGTGTTCTATTACTTATTTTCACAAACTACACCGGGAACCCACAAATTTCTAAAAATATCACGACACGTTTCGCTATTGCAGTAGCTTTTTCGCAGTGAATAACCTAATCTGAAAACTTATTTGTCTCTCTAACTTTTATATACCCCACGTAATCACTAGTGAGCACACATGCCCAGGTACATACTCAATCATAATTACCTAGAGCATAGATATTTTATTTCTACACTTACTCAACTTTTATATACCTCAGGTACATACTTGATTATAATTACCTAGGGAGCATAAATTACTTCTACATCAATAATAATATGTCTATAAAGACTAGGCTAACATTGGATTCTAAAAAAAAAACAAGTTCAGTAATGGTGATCTATTCAAATCCAGTTGGTCATTCAGTAAATTGCTTGAATTTTTAAGTTTATTAATTTCCAATGGTTCCAAATGAATTAGCTTTAAACTTTTTATGTGCAACATTTCGCAATATCCGTTAAAGATATGATTTTGTTCTAAAATATGATTTGAATATGTTGAATTTGTTTTCTTATTTACATAGCTCGTATGATGTTCATGGATGCGATTCCTGAATGTTCTGCCGGTTTGACCAATATATACCTTAAGGCAAGTTCCCCAATTTAATTTGTATACTCCTGATTTCTCGAATTTGGATGTTTTATCCTTATTATTTTTAATTAGCTTTCCCAACGTATTACCTATTCTATATGCAATTTCAATATCTTGTTTATTCAAAAAATGAAGCCACTTTTTCTGTTGTTTGACCAAAATATGTTAAAGCTCTATAATTTTGATTATCTAACTTATCAATCGCTGTTACGTAGACTTTTTTGGAAAGTGTTTTGTCTATTAAATTCAGCTTTAAAGCCGTTGTTTATTGCAATCTGCATAATGATATTGAGTTCTTAATTAAAATTATCTATTGAAAAAGAAACATTGGCCAATCTATGAAGCATGCTATTATAAGACGCTATTTTGCGTTGATACGGATGATTAGAATCGCATTGAATAGTAATATCCGTGTAGGAAGGTTTGTGATAATTTGAAAAATCAACAAATATGATTTTTCAATTTATCAAAAACCTTCCCACACAGATGTTACTATCCATTTCGTTAACAGAAAAAGCACATTTGCTAATTCGTTTTACTCGAGAGAAAACTGAAGTATTCATTTTAATTCACATGCTAAGTACCTATAATTTACTAATAACACTGGTTAAGACGCAAGAATCATTAATTCATATTTGCCTGGTAATAAAGTACACTAATAAATCGGATCAAATCATGACGTCATCCTATTATCCAGCGAAGTTTGAAAATATCTCAGGTATGCCTGATTCAAACAGGTAAACTGCGCAGGTATGCGATGCATTAAAAAGTGCTTTTCATGGAAAGTATTTTATTCGACGTGAGAATAGAGATTTATATCTAAACGAGTCTTGGCTCAAGGAAGGCTATACCGTTGGAAAGATGTGGCAGGACAAAAATATTACAAGTTCATGTCCATAAGCATTTTCAGAATGCTGTTCTGTTCAAACATGTTTAAAATATGTTATACCGGGGCAAAGTCGCCTTCCGGAAAAAGAAAGTGTTGATGTTTGAATCAGAGCATTTTTTTTTAGATCTCGTTCCACTTAACTCTGTGGTTGTGGTTGATGATGCTAGTTATCATTCCAGAAAATTTGAAAGAATACCAAGTATACAAGCGGACATCATTGAATGGCTTCGACAAAAACATACCCTTCGATTAAAGTATGGTTTAAAAAAAAATTGTCCATAGTATGTTCAAATAATGATCGTTTCTCGGAATATGTAGTCGACAAGATGGCACAGAATCGAAATATTCAGCGTCTGCCCTCTCAAGTTATGAGTTTCGTTACCGGACTCTCATGTCCAAGGATAACTGTGTCGAAGCTTTTTACCAGGTTTGTTAACCGTAAACTGCAAGTTCTATGCCCGACAATTCGTCTACAACTGCAGTAGATATCAGAGGCGATGAGACAACAGATAAAGTGCTCTTCAGTGAAGGGCAGCTGCGTTTATATTATTTGAATTTGTTTGCCTGATTAAGGTATCGTTGAGTGGGCATAGACAGTCTTTATTTATGTAAATTTTCTCTTCCCGTCATTTGGAATTATGTGTGTTTTGAATTTCTATCGCCACCCTATATAATCTTTGATGTAGCCCTGAGTTCTGAAAATCACTCCTAACACTTCTTTTCATGGTTTCAATGTAGACTGATCAATAGCTTTGAAAGATCCGGTTATACCCTCTACGTTGGTATAGTCTTCTCCCTTATCCTTAGTCCTCCCTCTGATGATTTCCGTTGGCTGAATATCGAGTTCTCATTGTATTTCTCCAGAATTATACGACAGTAACATTCTTCGCACATAGGACCGGAAAGTTCATCTATTGGCTGTCCTATATTCGGATTTCACCCTGGCCTTCTCCTTCCCACTGAAATTCGGCTCCGCTATACCCATTTCCTCTGAAGGCATTTTTCAGGTGGTTAAGTTCCCGGGTCGAGCCCTGAAATCAAGTTTTGAGTATCCCCTTTTTTTGTTGTACCTGGTGGTTGGAGTTTTTTATATGTGTTCGTTGGTTTCCTTACGTCTCATCTTCACGTCTGTTCATTAGTACATTCAAGATGGCGAGTGTTCTTTGAGTTTTTCGTAACATCGTGAATTAGTTTTTCAGGTTCAGCGAATGTTGGCACGGAAGAAAAACGTTACGTTGCCCTTCAACGTGCTTCCATATTAAAATGTATTATCAACGTAGCACAAGCAGCTATATTATGTCCCGGAACCTCATTCTGAAGCACGTTTGAATTTTTCTATGAAACAATTTACCACCACGACTTGAAATGAGTGAACAGGTCTGATAACGCCAGGTTAGGTAAAGTTCTTTGGTCTGTGGAGATCCCACAAGCTACATATCACAAATAATTTTTTGAACAGAGCGGTTTTAAGACCTTTGTCACTCAGAAAACGTAGCGGTATAACTATAATCTTTATGCTGGAGGAAATCGTTGAATTCATAATTACATTTTTTGAATTTTTAATGAAATGTATTCGCCATTGAACTATTTTACGACGGATTCTAGGTCCTTGCAGATAAGCAAATATCATTTGCGATTATTTCAAAGGCATAACACATCTGTTTTGCTCTAGTCTAGATGAATATGATAAATCCCAGAATGTCAAAGTCGGATACAATTTTAGCGAATTCGTTTGACTTGTTTTTTAGGAGGCAGGTCAAAAAGAATAAATCGGTAATACAACTTTTGCTTTTCAATGAAGCAGGCGAAGATGACATTAAAAGCAAGAATATCAAGCATACAGAAATATTGGTCGATCTGAGGGAGGCAATTCTACAGGTATGAAAATTTATTTGTGACTAACAATTAAAACAATTGTTGATTTTTTTTTCTGAATATTAGATTGCCCGACACTTCATGCAGTTGGATCCAAAATCAGGTTCAGAAATATCTTTGGTGGCTGATTACTCGATGGAGAGTCACGCTCAGGACCATACAAACTACATAAATGTTTCGAAAACGAGAAAGCGGAGAGCAAAGGCTTTATTAGGTAATGAATGATTTTTATGGCTGATCGACTTATTTCAAAAGGAAAAGATATAAATACTAAACTGGCGTGTGTGTTATAGATTTTGAAAGACATGATGACGACGAACTGGGATTTAGAAAAAATGACATAATCACCATCATTAGTCAGAAGGATGAACATTGCTGGATTGGAGAGCTAAATGGGTTGAGAGGTAAATTAGTCAAAATATTTTGGTATTTTATGCAATAGATATTGTAAATGATTATTAAATAGTAAGATAAGTTGTCATGCCTGATGATGCTGTTGTACAACGAAACAAGACTTACGATTCAGTAACTGTTTATGTCAACATCACATTGCTTTAAAATACGTTTATCAAAAAAAAAATATTTTTTCATATTGAATAATTGATGGTTTGTTTCTCTAAACTCGATGCGTTTGAAAATGCTCCATATGTGTAAACTCCTTCAATGAATTCCAGGTTGGTTTCCAGCTAAATTCGTTCAGTTACTCGATGAACGAAGTAAACAGTATAGCAGTGCTGGTGACGATAGTATATCGGAAACTGTCACAGACTTAGTAAGAGGTACACTATGCCCTGTGATAAAACAAGTTCTTGAACACGGCATGAAACGTCCTAATTTTCTAGGTGAGAAAAACTATGAGTTTCAATATCTCTATGTATGATGTAACATTTTATAGGTGGGCCATGCCATCCCTGGCTCTTTATAGAAGAATCTGCGATGAAAGAAGTAGAAAAGGATTTCAATTCAGTCTATAGCAGACTTGTTTTGTGCAAAACATATAGATTAGATGAAGACGGAAAAGTACTGACGCCAGAAGAGGTTAGTTTGGTGCAATCAGTAATGAATTGATAAGCTTTAGTTTGAATCTGAATACTTTCTTCAAACTTTTCCTGGACGATAGATATATTGCACAATATTAGATTTTTTTGCCATCTTATTGATTGAGACTTAAAGCTTATAATAAAAAAAAAATATTGAAAATCATACTTCCGAATCGTACAGACTGTACATAAATAAAGGTAGATACCTATATAATAATAGTCATATATAAAAAGTATCGTATACCAACTGATTTACAGGCCACACTGAACATTTCTGATGTTGGAATGACACAATCAATAACCTTGTTATATCTAGGTTAGGGGTCGGCAAGTAGTTATAGGTGGGGTTCGGAGACTGTGGGAAAATTTTAACGAGGTCCTGAAAAACCACTATGTATTATTTTGGTTTCAAGTCAAATTCTGAATTATAAAACAGAAGACCTAAAATTGATGTGAGAAACTACACCGACGGTCTTGAGCCAGTTTTTTATATAGTTTGGTTCTCGAGAGGAACAGCAAATTCGAAGTGTGTCTTTTAGGTGGGCGTCCGTTAATCTCGAACGATATTTGTTTTTCATAAAATTCATCTTTGAAAAAGAGGTTTCACATAAGTATGTCGAGCCAAACGTAGTATTTCTTGCAATTTTCATATTTTTCTGGGACATGTTTGGTCCAGAATTCTTCATTGGATATTATTTTAGACATTTGCAAAAACACATCTTCTTGCAAATCAATTATCTCTATTTGAAATGATGGCTTTGATAGATTAAACAACTTGGCAGCCACATCTGTCCATTCTGCCGCTACATCAACTTCAAATGGCGATTTAAAAAATGGAGATAGCTTGCCTATCTCTGCAAAGTCTTGGAATCTTGCAGCAAATTAGTTCCTAAAATTGGCCAGAAACTTTACAAATACTGCAATGTTTTTTTCAGATTTCTTTTTATATTCAAGAATTGTCGGAAAATGAGTAAATTCTTGCTTGCAATATCTTTTTCAAAGATGTCCAGTTTGCGAGGAAAAGCAGACACGTTTTGTATCAGATCACATGTTAATTTTATATTTTCTTGTAACTCTTCAGTTTGAAAATATTATTTCAAATAATTAAGGTATGGTATACCTTATCTACGTATCAGTTTATACTTGGTATACAACACATTACAATATTTGGCGGTCCGAGGTTCGACCTTTCACGGTCCGCAAACGGACCGCGTCAGCATGTTGCTGACCGTTGATCTAGATCTAGGTCATTTGATTTTTTATTCTTCAGCTGGTTTATCACTGATAGTAGTTCTGGTTCAGTTTTTTGAGATTTTGAACCAGTCGGTTTTTAATAAATAAATAAGTTGTATGCTTTTTCAAATTTAACTTCTTTGAATTACACAAATTACAAGTCAATCAAACTTTATAATTCTTGCATTCATTTCACTATCGGTTACTTCACTTTCGAACTAATACACAATTTAATTCAAACTGTTTTGCAGCTCGCAGCTATCTTTTGTATATCTACCACATTCATACATTCTCATTTGTTTTATTCTTGTATCGTTTATGTTGAAAAAGTGTTCGAAATATTATATTATACATTATATTTTGGTCACCTACTAAAATCTCCCATTTACTTCTTCATATTTCTCTTATATATACATATTCATAGTTACACCTGGGTTGAGAAGTCCCGTGCCTAAGAAAGAAAACGCGTTTTTTTTTCCAAAATTGACTTTATTCATTAACGCTCCATCAAGAGCCACACAATCATTCTGCGCCGCTCTAACATTTCAATACCATTTTTGTAGAATGATTTATTTTTTGCCTCAAAATAGGACTCAGTTTCAACAATAACCTCTTCATTCGAGCGAAATTTCTCACCGGTGAGCATTCTTTGAGGTTTGCGAACAGCCAGTAGTCGCTGGAAGCCAAATCTGGCGAATACGGTGGGTGTGGGAGCAATTCGAAGCCTATTTCTGTGCAGCACTTTCTTTTTCTTCAAATGGGGTCGCAATTTCGATCTTCAAACGCTCCAATTATGCACTGTTGATGGTATTTTCCTTCTCAAGATAGTCGATGAATATTACACCATGCACATCCCAAAATACCTAGGCAATAAACTTTCCAGCCGATTGTTGTGCTTTCGGACGCTTTGGACGAGGTTCACCAGTTGCTCTCCACTCAGATGACGATCGTTTTGATTCCGGAGTGAAGTGATGGATCCATGTTTCATCCATTGTCACATACCGACGCAAAAATTCCGGTTTGTTATGTTCAAACATGGCCAAAGACTGCTCAGAATAATCAAGACGATTTTGTTTTTTTTTCAGCAGTGTGCTCGCGCGGCACTCACTTTGTACAGAGCTTTTTCATAGTCAAATGCTTGCAGTATAAAGCCAACACGTTCTTTTGACATATTTACAATGTCAGCAACTCACGCAACTTCACTTTTTGATCATTCAAAACAATTTTGTGGATTTTTTTATGTTTTCTGGTGTTACTGCCTAATTTGGACATCCACTGCGTTCTGCATCATCAGTGTCTAAAACCACGTTTGAAGTCACCAAAGCAGCGTTTAATTATTGTTTCTGATGGAGCGGAATCCCTACAACATTTTTCAAGCCATTGTTTGAACGGTATTTTTTCTCATCAAGAAGCAGTTTAAATTAAAACACAAAATCGTTTTTGGTCCATTGTTTTGAAAACAACAAGAGTAGTGTCACTCTTAGCACAATAACTCACAAACTCATGAGTAGAATATCATGAAATTTCAACAGCTTTTTTTAAAGCGGTGAATGCAATGCGACCAGCGCCATCTCTGTATTAGGCCCGAGACTTTTCAGCCCATGTAGTAGATGCATTGTTTCGATTTATCAGCATAATGTTTCAGTTGCTCTACCGCTGTGTACAAGCTATAAATTTGTCCCATGATAATGCTCATGCTCAAATGGATGTGAAACTTCGCTCCCTAATTTGTATGGGTCTCAACGAACAAGTGCTTCATCTGTGGCTTGAAGTTCTTTGTTCATCTAGCGAAATTGTTCAGAAGTGGTAAGATGTTTTATATGTCACTAATTTTGGGATGACGGGTAATGGATGTCAATCTATACTACTTGTTTATTTTCATAGCTATTTATGGAAAGTCCATTTTGCATATGGTATCATAAGAAAAATAATACTACTTGAGTGATAATTAATGTAAATATAACTTGATAATCTGTCCAATAATCACCCCATTCAGATTAGAAAAAAGAAAACTTCCTTGATATTGTTTATTTGAACAATGATATTCAGGAGTCGAATAAATCTTGAAATTTGTATAGGTTTCAATTCAAGCCGAGATTCAGTATAAATAATTCTTATCGATTAGTGAATAATATTAAAAACGTAATTCTTCCTGATAACGCAAAATTAATATCGTGTGATGTCCAAAATTGATTTCCCAGTATTCCGTCAACTGAAACAATTGGACTGGTTGAGCGTTTCTTAGACAAAAACCACGTGAATCTACTAATAAAATAGGAAATTTAGATTTATTTACTATTCGTCTATCTCAAAACTATTTCCAGTTTGACGAAAAATTTCCTTCATGCTGTGAAGGACTAATAGTGGGAAACCCTTTGAGTCTCTTGCTGGCGGAAATTTTCATGGATAAGATAGAGTATGAAATCCATAATAATCTTTCAACTAACAGCTTCTTGTACTGGTACAGGATACGTAGATGATATCTTAGTATGTTTTACTGGTACAGATAGGCGATTAGGCAAGTTCGTTTAATATGTCAATTTCAACCACTCGTCAATAAAATTCACCGCTGAGAGGGGAGTAAATAATTCAATAAATTACCTTGATTTAACCATTACGAAAAATAACAATAAATTATGAATTTGCGATTTTCCACAAACCATCGTACACGGACATTATCATACATAATTCCTCCACACACCCTTACCAGCATAAAGTTGCTGCATTCAATAGTATGCTTCACAGATTATTGAATATTCCACTGTCTGATAGGGATTTCCAGGAAGAGCTGAATTTGATTAAACAAATCGCGGTTAATAACGGTTACAAAGTAGATATTATAAACGCCATTCTTTCCAAAAAACTATAAAAGCAAGCCATGGACCAGGTCTACCCAAATTCAAGATGCGATAACGTCAGTTATAGTACATTGTCATGTTTGGATGAACCCACTAATAATATTGCCCGTTTTTTGAAGAAAGAATGCGTAAACGTATCTTACAGAACGAATAATAGTATAAGTGAATTTGTTGGAAACAAAAAAGACAAAATTTCTGTGTCGCATAAATCAGTAGTATAAGCTGACTTGTGACTCTTGCCTAAAACTGTATATTGGCCAAACAGGGAGAACATTTTTCCAAAGAATTAAAGTGCATAGAAGTAGTTTTGTGAATAGAAAGACCAATTCCACATTTGCAAACCACCTTTTAGCAGAAGGACATGAGTTTCATCATGAATACGACGTGTTACATTTAGAAGAGAAAAGTTTGAATCTCAATCTTCTAGAATGTTGAGAAATCAATAGATTCAGGAATTCGGGTAATTTACAGAATGATCAATTAGAATTGAATAACTCCCCGTTACTAAATATTTTTTCAAATGTGAAAACGAGTACAAAAGCTCAGGTAATTTAACTAATTACAAACACAGGTAAAACTCAGGTACTTACTAGAAATCGAGGTATATAAAGCATTGAATATATAGAATATATCAATCAATCAATGCTAACTTGAGTGCCACACAATGAAGGTTCCACTTATGTCTTGCTTGCTTTTACGCTGTTATTTTTATCAAGTACTCTTCTTGATTATTCACATTTTGTCTTCAATCGAGGACCGCCTGTCTGGTACCGATGATGACCGACAGGCTGAAACAGCCTACCGATAGCTCTTAAATTGAAATCAAATTGGAAATTACCAGAATAGTACTCATCTTTATCTTTCATAAGGTAATCCTTCAAAGTAGTCCCCCTCAGATATAATATACTTGTGCCAACATTTTTTTTAAATCCTCGAAGCAGTTCTGATATGCACTTTTTGGTATGTCCTTGAGGTCTTTCAGCGATTCCGTTTTAATTTTTTCAATCGTCACAAAAAGTCGTCCTTTCATGGGTCTCTTCAATCTTGTGAAAAGGAAAAAGTCGCAGGGGGCAAAATCTGGTAAGGCAGGTGGCTGAGGCATGATAACAGTGTTGTTTTTGGCTACAAAGTTACGAACAAGCAATAACGAATGAGCAGGTGCATTATCTTGATGCAAAAGCCATGAATTGTTTCTGCACAATACCGGGCGTTATCTTCGTAACGCTTCTCGAAAGCCGTCCATAAATTCAAGATAATACTATTTATTGACCGTTCGACCATGTGGCAAGAACTCTTGATGCACTACGCCACTGAAATTGAATAAAACAGTGAGCAAAATATTGACAATTGATAGAACTTGGCGTGCTTTTTTGCCCTTGGCTCTCTTGGGCTCTTCCATTGGGACGATTGGACTTTGGTTACGATGTCATAACCATATACCCACGATTCGTCACCAATTATGACCCAAATCTGGAACGCCGTTGACGTCATTCAATAATTCCTGAGCGATGCTTTTGCGACGGTTTTTTTGGTCAAAATTGAGTATATTTGGAACAAACTTCGCTGCTACACGCTTTATGCCCAAAATTTATAAAAAAATCACTTGGCATGAGCCAACCGATATGCCGACATCCTCAGCAACTTCTCTAATAGTGATTCGACGATTCTCCATAACAATTTTAATAACTGCCTCAACATTTTTATCGGTTGTTGATATGCTGGGCCGTCCAGGGCGAGTCGTCGTCATTCACATCTTATCGACCTTCTGTGAAAAGTTTGTACCACTTGCAAAAATTTTTTGACCCAGAGTACAATCACCGTATGCCACTGTAAACATTTAAAGTGTTTTTGAGCACTTAATTTTCCATGTTTTACACAAAAGTTGATGCAAATTTTCTGATTAATTTTGTTCGATAGCAGAAAATCGCCGAACACTCAAAACACTTTTAACTTTTATGCCCCTCACCAAAAAATTAAACATGCTAAATAACTGAAAATGTGAACATATGTTCTAGACGCTTGTACCAACATAAAAAAAATCGCTAATCGAATGAGTAACTCGCGAAATTTGAACATTTTTCTTGTGCATCAAACGTCCTAGATCTGTGAATACTGAATTATTGACTCGAAACTTCAGTTTAGCAATGTATGAATATTATTGATATATTTTAGGTATCATCCATGGTCCTTTGTATATAGTCCTGGTTGGGTGCAGATAAAATGCGACTTGAGAATATTGTCGCAGTTATCATTCAACTTGAATCCCGACTGGGAGTTGCCAGTCAAAAAAGAGAGGAATAACCAACCTTTGAAAGATGGAGTTAGAGATATGTTAGTCAAACATCACTTGTTCAGTTGGGATATTTAATGAATACACCATTTTTATGTAAACTATTTGTAATACCTCTTACTATCAAAATGCAATTTATTTATTTATTATACTTGAAGATACTTATTATCATTTGATATAGAGTTTCAACATTCTATGGAAATTTTACTGATGAATACGTCCATATTTATGTTCCACTGTCTGTTGAGCTTTTTCAAATATTTTTGTGTAATATGTTTTGATCAAACAAACGTCTCCTAGTGAATCCATGAACTTTTTCATATCAATGTATTTAGATGATATGAACAAAGTGATATGTAAGACAAGAGGTCTGTGTCGGCACTGTTTTATTGACTGGGAAAGCGTGTTATTAAATACCTTGAAAAATCTGCCAAAGTTATTGATGAATCAATTCTTATATTCTATAAAGACAAAATCCCTATAAAATATCGAAAATACTAACTTACTAGAGGAACCTGCAAACCCCAAAACAAATGAAAATCGAGTATCCAGTGTGATCCAGTTCATTATGAAGCTGCATACATGTTGAAACAATGACGCATTCAGCCACGCAAGTGACTTACGAATTGTCTCGAAGTATCAGGAATAGGCCGATTGTGGATTCTAGTGACTGAATCAGCGTGAAGCAGCTTGGTTCAAAATATTTCAATACTATTTTTTATTTTGAATTCAGTTTGATTGCTACATAGTTACGATAGATATTTAGTAATACTCTTAGAAATATAACTATTGTCTATATTTACGATTCTCGTGTGACTTGAATGAAATTACCAAATGCTTATCATTCACCCTACATTTTTCCTTCTTTATATATTGAACAAGAGTTATTATCATATATATTTTGTGGAAGAAATCAGAGTATGAAAAAAAACGCTAAGAAATTGTACAGATACTTATCTTGACATTTTGGAGGCTATAATCTGCCTATATCTTCAGAATTGTAGAAAATTAAATGTATCTTATAGTTTTTCCCTTAGATTCAATTCATTTTCTAATTTATTCGACAGATGTCAAAGGTTTTGAAATGTGTAATATGTCAATGTTTTTGATGTAGTGGTGTTTACCTGATATCGGTCTTTTGCAATTTCGCCAATTTCTAAAAAACTGAAATACACTTTCATGATATGGGAATATATGCTAATTCTTTGAGTGATTCATTGGCAATCAATGTTGTCTTGTTCCATTCAAATCTATGTTCACCGTTTGATTTCAAAATGTGTTCTGACAATTTTGATCCTGCTAATTGTCCATTTCTGATGTGATCTCGATATTCATTCGCACCACTTCCAATGATCTTGAATTTCTACCAATATAACGTTTACCACAAGAACAAGGTATCATATTAATTGTTGCATTTTGTATGTGTGAGTATAGATCTTAGTGTATTTTTTGTTTTATGAAGTTCTAACATCATATCTATTTCTCCACTCATCTGATTTTTTCATATTGCCTTGGAGTATGATGTGAAACGTTTGTGGCTATTGAATCTGTATTGCTGTTGGTAGACTCATTTGGTTTTCGATTGGCTGTTTTTTTTTATTGCATTTATTGCTGACTCTGAAAACGAATCTAGATAAACATCTTTCAGAATAGATTTCATCAATGACTCTTTTTATCAACAATTTAGCTGTATTGCAACTTGTTTTTGCTCTATTATAGAGACGAGTTAGTAATATATGTTTTTTTTTTCAATAAACATCTCTATCAAAATGTTCCAACGACTTTTACAACATTTCATCAAAAAAAGTACTGGATACGAAGAATATTGGTATACACTTTTTTGAGACATCCATAACGGTTAATTGTTTGATCTGGCTCTGATGATATCTATCGGAGGACAAATGTCAAGAAATACATATCTTGTGATACGTAGCTGAATTTGTTTTGCTAGTGGCTTGTAAACAAGTTGATAATGAAATCCAATGGAGGAAATGTCACATTAATAAATGTCTCATATCAGACTAAAACAGCGCAAAAATATTTTTGCAAATATCTCAAAAACGACCATTGATAGTCGCAAGACCCCCAAATAGGCAACTTTTACCTAATTTAACTAACCTTGTAAGTTTTTTACCACAACCGAAGTAGTAAGAGTGAGATCAGCTAAAAAAAGGTCTGTATACATCAAGAACGTTAATATTTTTGTATAATGAGTAACTATTATCACAATTTTTACAAACGGTCTGTATTTGAAACCAGAACCTAAAAAGCAAAGCATTTCTTTCTTAAAAAACACCAGACAGCGCACTGTTTTGATCTGCCACAGGTGCTAGACTCCACCAAAGAACCAGAATGTATTCCTAGCATTGTCTTCATATAATTCAGACTTGACTCCTTTGACCTTTCAACGGTAGTAATGAATACATTACTGGACTCAACTGTGCTTGAAGGACAAGCCTGAGTAAGAAAATGTGATTACATCTTGCTCGTATGAAGACGCCATCTATGGAACCAACAGAAGATTATCCACGAATATTAAAGATAAACGAGTCTCCCCAAGGCGGTTTGTTGCACAGCCAGTCAAAGTTCGATGTCGACGGCCGAACCAGATTTTCTTTCGGTTTTTTTCTGCAGCTTTCACTGTGAGGCAACTGGTCGAAATTAGAGCCCAAAATAAGGCAAGCGTAATCTAACTCCAGATAGCGCATTTTCGACCCGCCATAGGTCTCATCAGTGATGCTTGAATGAAACACAAATGCATTGCTGGATTCGAATGTCCTTAAAGCAAAGTATAAAAAAAGGTGATAACATCTTCCTTCACGAAAACGCTTTCTATGAAATTCATAAATAGCATATTCGCAAGGGAAGATCTCATCGCTATTTCTCAAATAGTCTGTGTATTCAATCAAAGAGTGTAAACTTTCATGCCCAGATATGACTGTGTCTGACGTCTACTACTGCGGGAGACAGTATCTAATAAGGCAAAGGACGATATGCTCATCGTCTTTGATAACGTCTAGCATAAAAACCTGTAGATCACGGCCAACAAACCTGGAAAATAGCTTCGAAACAGTCTGTTGGTTTTATTGCTTTTAAAAACATTACGATATATGTTCCATATCAAGTAATTTTGTTGTTGAAAATAGTTTTCCACTAAATTTCAGTTAGTACCTATACGAAAATAACGTAAGAAACTCCTTCATATCAATGTATTTAGATGATATGAACAAAGTGATATGTAAGACAAGAGGTCTGTGTCGGCACTGTTTTATTGACTGGGAAAGCGTGTTATTTAAACAAAGTCCAGTGTCTTGGTCGTTGATAGAATGTAAATAAACAGTACACCTCTTTCCCCTTATTGACGTCACGAGCAGGTCTCTACATTTGCCGCGTTGCCAAATGTCGAAAAAACCCTCACTATTAGGGAGTTCTTGTACTACGTGACTTTTTTACGGATTTTTCAATTTGTTGACTTTTGAGCGGATTCTACCTGAATATGTCCATGATTATTATAGAAATAAAATGTCTACTTCCTAGTGTTACTATGATATATGAATGCGCAGGAATTGCGTATTATTATATAGTTTCAGGTTGAGGTATCAATAGACATTTTATTAACTACGTTATGTGGAAAACATTTGTAGTAAGTATATGTTATATAAATGTTACACCTCAAGAAATGAAAATTATCAACACAATAGTGGAGAAAATCAGAAAAGGGGATGAAAGTAAACCTTATACTGTTGACAAATAGAACGGAATGTTTGGCGTAATACTATATATTGATTAACGAGCAAAAAATATTACCCTTCATGAGAGTGATGAGCGTTGTGAATCATTCTTGCAAGTAGATTACTATACTTTTTCTTTGAGTCGTAATAGAAATATCTTGAAATATTAATAATTTGTGAAGAACATCCCGAATCAATAATACCATCAAATTTCTTAACAAAAAACAACAAAAAAGAGCATTCAAAAATATTGTCCGTGATTGTTGTTTTATTCAGTTTCAAATAATTTTTGAATGAGTAGTTGAAAATAATTTTAAATGAAATTTCGAATCTACAACTACTGACTCTTGAACCCACTGTTCACCTAACTACTCCACAAAGCTGGTTTACAAGTTAGTGAGACATTAAGTTATCTGAATTAGTAACTACTCTTTTTTTATTGAGTGGGAATTTTTTTTTACACATTACAAATTTATGGTGGTATACGCTCCGTTTCACTTCCCTAGTTTTTTTTCGTGTTTTTTGTTATGAATCTATGTTTCCAAATGAACTGTCAGTTTGATGATTGAGTTTGACGTAAATTCTCGAAGCCTACTTGCCATTGAAACTAACTTAGTGATTTGTGATCGGCCTCGAATGCAATAAGTTATGAATAGACCACTGTGATTGTTAGGAATGTGTGAATTATGGATCAGAATACACATTTTCCTGACAGGAACAGAACTCGAAACATATGAAATTATCATTTATTGTAATATCTGTATTAACAGGAGAGTCGTTAGTATTAAGTACTTGGCGCTTGGAAGTTTACGTAAATACAAACCATAGTTTGAAAACAGGGTGAATTGCCACAGGTAGGCCAAATAGCAATTATAACGTAGACTTAATAGTAATTACAACAATTCATATTTTTTTATTTCAATTATTGCAAATGTAAGCAACGTGGACAGACTGTAATCAACTTGGTTTTACATACAATATTTTTCAAACTACAAGCTGGCAACGCTGACATCTACTGAAACGTAAGCATAACCTTGATTTAACTCGAGTAACTGTTCTGACGCCCCGAAAACGCAGTGTTTACATAATTTCCTATTCGGAACTTTCGCGTTTAACCCGCTCAGTTTATTGTATCGACAATTTGCATATGAACGCGAATAATTAGTGCCACTCGATTACTAAGCAGTATTCAAAATTCAAGCGAAATCATCAATGTTTACGTGGAACTATTTTTTTGTCGGCGTATGTTTTTGTGAAAGCACCCAAACAAGCGCTAATTGAATTGAGGTTGATATACTGTTTCACTAGCCCACGTTACATACTACACAGGCGCTGGAGTCGTTTAGAGAGTATTGTTGTGATCGGTAACGTTTGTGTATTGGAGTTGTTTGGAAATTCTGTTTTTAATACAGTTTTCCATAAAAGTTGGTAGTAGTACGATTGGACCAGAAATGCCGTCAGCCGAAATGTGTTCAGTGACGTCCAACGAAGAATCCAATTTCAGCATTTCTTCTAAGGAAATTGAAGGATTGGTTTTGGAGATAAAAGAAAACCTTCGACTGTCTGCCGGATCTACAACAATACAATACAAGGCTATATCCCGTAATCATTATTCAAGAAAGTCGTCGAGAGCTTCTCCTTACAGCAGACCTGTGAAATGTTGTGAAAGAGCTTGTGGACACTGTGGTCCAAATTGTTTACGGATGAATAAGCGTAAATCACAACAGGAAGTGGCAAGTGAAGATCCTTATGAGTTTTTGCAAAAATTATTGAGAGATGGGGGCTTAGTTAATGAAGCTGTAAAAAGGGTTCAAGGAGGCTTAACCACTAAACAACAGTTTTATTATGATTCTGATGACGACTGTAGAAGCCCAGTATTCCGAATAGTACCTCATGATAATTGATTTTATACTGCATACTTTTGAATTTGATGTTCCTTTAAATGATGTGTGAAGGAGATAATTACATCATCCTGAGGAAGAGCCAGATACAGTACTGAATTTCCCGTTTTTGTGAGTTATAATCATCATGGTTTCACCACTATATGTCACTCATATAGATGAACTTTTACTCAATAGTTTCAGAAGGATACAAATTTCAAATGTGTTCAAACATTTACCTCATCTATTCGAAGCAGTTAAATTTGGCACAAGCAGTTGTTTGGTTTCAGGAACTCATTCATTCATTTATTTATAGTATTATACGCTTAAATTTTGAATCTTTCGCTCTTACTGTTAGATTTTAATATAAAGAAAGTTACTGAAAGTTCATTTGGCAAGGAAAGTCAATGTAGATTTTACCAAATTTGGAATAACTAGTTTCATATTGATATATCTGTGATTCTAAATAGCGTTTTGTATGAATTTTGCTGAGTCATTTTTGTTATTATTTTTGTTTTCCACTTTTGTGAATGTGTTAATGGCATACTACATTATAAACAAAATGTAATGCTTTTGAGTGGTTTCAAAAGCTCAAATTATTCTCTTTTACAAATATCAGTACAGTATGTTTTATGTATTTTGTGAATGATGTTTGTAAATAAAACTCAGATCAATAGTAGATAACATTGCAGATAAGCATAAAAACTTTTTAAATCTCCAGTAAATATTTATAGAGTCAGAAGTGGATAAATATTTTCAGGTAGACATTGGCATGGGTTTTCGAAATATATCTGTCCCATGTGACTTGAGTATACTAAAATTTAAGATAAATACGTCCTTGAAGTCTTATGCTTGTAATATATGTTTGAATCCATTTTCATTTTTTAAATTCATGTAATCATTGAAAGTGTTTGATTTAAAAATAACACACTTTATCACATGCCAGTTTAATGTTTACATTGTAGGCAGGCGATAAAATGATGGGACAGATATTTATATTCAAAGATTTTAAAAATATAGTGAAATTTTCAACCTGTTTATTCAGGATCAAACTCACTTTTGATTTTAAACCCTGTCTCAATGCACGAGTTTTTGCCAACCACCTTCAGAAATTTATGTGATTCATTTTGGAAATGTATGTGGGTTTAAATAATTCTGTTTCAGTTTTTCATTTATTATTCCACTGCACATCTGTTCACGGTGATGAAATGTTTACTAGGAAGTCATCAGTTGTGCTTCAAATTTTAAATGGGTCAGTATTAGTCAGTGTTACACAACATTATTTTGCTTAGAAATGTTCACCTGGATGTGCAAAATAAGCTAAATCATTACAAAATCAAAACTATTGAAGAACATTTTAAAATGATTATTATTCAGAATGAATTTTCATTTGCAAGATTGATTTTTTTCATAATGAAAAAAGCAAATCTTTTGAATAAACTTCTAATAGCATTGTTTGTTTATGAAAACTATTTTTTTTTGTAAATACATACAATTTCTAAAACCTATTTTGTAGTTTAAAATTTCAATATAGGTGATGATAAAATCTTGACATTGAACTATTGGAGTTTTAAAGGTTGTTCACCAAGGCATTTGATCCTGTGTTCCTTATAAATATTAATCAGAATGGACAATATGGGTTTTATTATAATATTTAGTTATTTAAATAAAAAGTTCATTTTAGTTTTTTTTATATTATTGGTTATATAACAAACTTAGGTGCGGAGTGAATGCATATTTATTTTCAGTTCATGTTCTTGTGTTATACTTTGTATACGAGTTGTCTTTAGATACCTAAGTTCATTTTTATGTACCATATCATTGTCTATTCTCAGACAATTTCATATGGAATAATACTTATGTAAATAAAAAATGATTTGTTATAAAATGTGAATGCTTTCAATTAATTCTACCCTTCCTTTATTAAAATTAATTATTTTTTACAATATTTTCTAATAATGGAAAGAAAAAATATATACCTGATGAAATTGACCAAGAGGTACTAGAAGAAAATCCATGATAACACATTTAAATAAACTTTATTTTGAGATTTTCGCTACACAGTTCAAAACAGCAACACGTTTCACTATGCCATAGCTTCTTCAGGCATGTACAACACTGTTTTGTATAAATTCCACAGTGCTATCAAATATGTTTTAAAAAATATGTGTTTATATCTTTCTCTGTTTTTATTCACAAATTAACTTCACAAATTAACTTCAGATTGTCCTGAAATAGATCGGAAAATTGACGTGATTGTAAAGTTTTCCAGCTTGTGCTATTCCGTATTCTATTTGTAAGGAACTCAAAATTTCTCACTAGACTCTCACTATTCCTTAACTAGGCGTACTCGGATTTGAACAGACAGGTCTTAAAAATAGTTATTGGAGGAAAATTTTTGGAAAACTTACTTTCTTCTTTCCTAACTATTCAAGAAACATGTAAAATCGAAAAAAAAAACAGTCTGAAAATAAGAACTTATTTCTTGAAACCACCACTGCTATAAATTGAGAATTTACAGAATCAACAGGTATCACGAGACATTGAATTTCAAGATGTTCAACATATTCTTTAAGGGCTGTGTCATAGGAATAGTAAGAGGTCGAGAAAAAGGAAGCTGAAAGGAATTATAAAGAAATTACCATNCCATCCAGTTAACGTGTGACTATAATTAAGTAAATAGTCTGTCTTTCGTCAGATTACTGTTAACGACGATCAACAAAACAAATAAATATAATATCGGGACTATTTCTTTTTTCCAAAGTTTATTGATCTTTGTTACCAAAAATTATTTAGCATAACATCATTCTTTCTAATTCGTGTCTGACTGCTTTCAAGTGAATTTATTTATAAAAAAGTGTCAGTACAATACTTGGCTTTTGTTTGTTTCAATTACTACTTCTTATCAAAAAACAAAAATGTTGTGGAAAATAATAAGATTCAGTGAAAAACTGGCAACCATAAAGGCCTCAGTGACATAATGATAAATATGGCCTGGTCAATGAAGAGAGAACATTGACACCACCAATCTGAAAAAAGATGAAGAGATTTGAATTTTGGCTATACGTCACCATAAACTTTACTTCAGATACAACGTGACAATGTTTTTACGGGTTGCATACTTCCATGTGAAAATTTTTGGATTTGATTTTTCACATGATGCCGTTAGGCATGGCCAATATTTAATATTGATGGCACGTCCAGTCCATATCATATTATGTCAATGAAGGACTATTTTCGCTCAGTTGAAAACAGCACTGTGATTATCCTAGGCTGATTTGCCGTTGATTATACTGTACTTAAATGGTCTGATCAGGCCGCATATCGTTTTACATTTCCAAAAAAAATTGAATGAAAAAAGTTCACATGATAGATGAAAGGTAAAATATCTTCAGATTTAGTGAAATATAATTTCAAAAAGCATACCTGTGATGTGCATAACTTCTTCAAGTGAATTCTTATCCAACAGTGGAAAATCATACATTTCTTTCTCTGTCTTTTGAAATACAGTTTTTATCTTTTACGGATAACCAGTACGATGTACCTATTTACCAAATTTAATAGACATTAACCGAGATAACTTTAATATTATGCAAATCGGAATAAAATATTTTTCACACCACACATTTCTGACCAATCAAATGTTCTCCACTAAAACCAGTGAAATGGCAATACTTGGCAACACTTAATAACTTCTGTGTGACAATCATTTATATTGATTATAGCATTCTACAAATATATGTTGATTCAAAACTTCTTAATCTATAAAATTATATTGAGGTTAGGGAGTGAACCATTTCCAAATCATAAGCTACCTTTCATGATTTTTGTCCAGTAAAAAAATCTTATGCGAATAGACCTTTCCTTAATTATTCGACAGTCTTTTAGTGTATTCCCTACATAACAGACTTAAATAATGAAATTATGTTGTCGTCGTTTATCATTTTCAGCGCTGCAGAATGAATACCTCAGGCCGTAAATTTCATAGGATAGTTAGAAGCAACAAGAATTCATTTTCCAAACTTTCATCAATTATTTTTCAACGCTCATGCTCTATTACTTTGTTCCATGTTGGACCATTTGAACTTTTTTATCACTCATAATCTATATCTTTTATATTCCTATTTGACCTTTAGAACATTTTATGTAACTTTGGCGGTGAATACACGTTAACGGGAACGTAAACATATTATTTAAGTTCTTTTCTAATCAAACCTTATACGACATGGCAACGTTGAAAAAAAATCACGAAAGGCGTCCAATTACACGTCCATTGAAGGTCAAGAAATAATAGCATGGAGAAGAAACTATCTAAGAAAAATTGACGAATTTCGGAAGCTCAAAAAAAAATT
>NW_019292492.1:0-11378 GCF_000500325.1 Leptinotarsa decemlineata | reverse complement strand
TCGTGATACTCAGTACTGTGAATCTTTTCTAAAACATTCAAAAAAACCATGTTCCATATACCAAATATGCATTTCACACAACTAATTCACAAATTAATATACGGGGTATAAATTTTCTCAAATAAGTATTAAATTCTAGAAGCGCTGCTATCCAAAAACAAAAAAAATCCAAGAATTAATAAGAAAAATTTGTTTTTAGATAGCAACGCCGGTTTAACGAATTCTTACCTATTTATATACAAAAGTCCGGACAGATATTGAGACAATGTTGAGAAGATATTCCAAAAAAATTGTCTTAAAATTAGAAAAGTACAATTTACAGTCTGACGGTTCTTTACCAAAAACGTGACCATCGAGTGATGTCATTAATCAAAAAGGCGAAGGTATATACTTCGTCGAAGTGCTGGTTATTCTTGATGGAACACTTGGCTTGACCCCCCTTCAACAAAAAACACAAATCAGAACTCATGCCTAGTACCGACCATCAGGAATATTTCTATTTTAAATTCAATAAGCTCCCTCTCTGTCACTGAGGCCAACATATATAAATTTATAGGCGGGTCAAAATAAACAGATGTTTTCTATGGGCAAAGCCAATGTGAAAAATCACTAAGTTTGTCAGAAATTTTACTGTGTTTCAACAGGAATTTAGATTGGGTTTCATCCAGCTCATCGGTAACCCATCTTATAAGTTATAAATTTTGACTATATACTTCAAAAAAACAAAAATACATGAATTTCAAATGAGATTATACTTGCTTCAGATGACGTTTCAGGAACCAGCTTTTTATCTTTCTCAGACTTATAGAAAACACCTAAAACTGCATGAATGTCAAATATAAAATCTTTCATCTCTTTCAGCTACTTTTNTGTTATCAATTTTAATCAACTAATGGGTCAGTGTATTCAAAATCTGATGATTTTGAATCTATTAATTATCTGCGAGCGCTTTCGACAGTTGGTAGTACTGTCATCGTCTAGGCACTCCTAAAAGTTATAACAAATGTCAAAACGCTGTGAGTGTCCGAGCTCACCTAAAAATTTTGACATGTGGGCCAGCCTCTCCTTTCCAGTTTTGTTAAGTTTACCAGAGAAATTTCGAGCTAGTACTGAACTTGTGTATTGTGAAAAAGTATTGTTAAATCGACTTATTAATTATATTTTAATGATTGGAGATTTTATTATCTGAGATAAAAACAACTCTCTTTCCTACTTCAGCTCCAACTTTGACTACAGTTCAGACTCCGTTTTAATAAATTGAATTTGAAATCTCGGGGTGTGATTTCAGATCGAGTTAACTAACCCACCTCCGTAACATCCCTAATATACACCCAGAATTTTTTTAGCAAAATTTTGATTTTTGAGAAGTGAGTCATCAAACTTACTGATGTGCATTTAGTTACTTTTATTGCCTTCCATATATACTAATTTTTGGTTCCTGAGAATAAAAATGGTGACCTGACTTTCTTACTTGGATCAACTTAAATTTTATACATTCACTCACCTCTGCTAAGCATATCTGGTTTCCCTTCAGGTATGCCAGGGCGCCTGTCATCCCTCAGCGGCGGCCTGAAGTGTGGGCTTCTGTCTCGTCCTGTTTCTCTATCATCAAACCTTACGTCTTTCGGTCTCGGGGGCATGTCTCTTCTACTTCGCGCATCCCTGTTGTTGTCATAAGGTCTCCCTTCATATTTGCTAGAGCTGGGACTGGCCGATGGTCTACCGAGGGCAGAAGATCGAGAAAGTTCATAATCACGGCCACGTTTGTCGGGGTATGAAGCATCTCTCTTCGAGTCATAAGGTGAACGAGGTTTATTGAAAGAGTCTTTGGAACCACTAAATTTTTTCGGACTTGGTTCTCGAGGTTTCAAGCTACTGAAAAAATTAGTTGACTCAATCGGTTTTATGAAAATGAATTTTAACCGAATCGTTAAGGAAACTACCATTTAGTATCTTCAAATTTGGTTTTTATTTTGTTTTGATTTTTCAACCAGCCAATTAAAGTTTTCAAATAATAACCCCAGTTGGGTCAACGAATGAATACACATGCATCAATCAATTTGTTCTTTCAATATGATTTGAAAAACTTATCAAAATAAAACAATGTACCTACTGCTCGGAACAACCTAACTTTTTAATGAAGAATTGCGCTCATTTTTGTTAAAACTCACGTTTGTATAACTATCTCTCTTCGATGTACCAAGTGCAAACATCCAAACAAGAGCTTCCACTGAATGAAAGCAAACCTTTGGTGTTTTTTTGTTTTAGAAGGAAGTTACATTGAAATTTGTATTATCACGTATTTTCTCAGCTCAAAGTCTAGTTGCAAAACAAAGTCCACATGCATTCTCATAAGCATGAACTCTTGTACTTTCGTAAGTTGTTTTTTTACACTATTATTTGTAAGAATCGAATAGAAATATTAGTCTGAATTTCTATAAATTTCTCTTGAAATATATGGCAACATGAGAATATCAAAATAGATTATTTATAGTATGCCCAAAAGCAGATCTAACTTTAGTTTTAGTAACTAGCGAACCACCCCGGCTTCGCACAGGTGCAATGCTCATACTAAATATAAGTTCACCAACCAGAACCTGCATACAAAATTCCAGCCACCGAAACAGTGATTAAAAAATAATTTTTTTTCATGGACACACCATTTTCTGAACGACTGGCGTCTCAGTTGGATATTTGAAAATTATTTCTTATTGCATATCTACATATAATGAACTGACATACAAAATTTCATCCTCAGAAAATATAGCGGTACGGAGAAACAGTGATGAAAAGGTAATTTTCATATGTAAACGTGCGTGCCCTTTTACCCCCGGTAGGGGGCCACAGTAGAAATATTTGAAAATTCTTAGTGTGCATCTAAGACCTAAGAAGCACCTATATACCAAATTTTAGCTTCCTAGGACTCATCAATACATAGAAACAGAGATGAATGGGTGTGTTAAGTGGGTGACTTTCACATTTTCAAGTATATAATCCTGATGATACAAACTTGGTTAGCGAAACAGGTCTCGAGAGATAGTGTTTTGTTCTGGTATTTAAAAGAATATTCATTATATCCATTTTATGCCGAAGTTTCAAATTGTGCCTATCAAATCATAACTATTGTTTGTGAATCTTTGTTTAAACACTAAGGTGGTCATCAAATCTATCTCCATAAATATTAGCCACACCTTCAACCATTTCTATCTTCTATCATTCTAAAATTATCTCCAATTAGAAAATGATAACTGATGCTCAATCTTATCAGCATAAAATTACTTTTCTTCAGCTTAGTCTAAATACTCTAAATGGACTTAAAAAGTATTTGTGCATTTCCACTGTTCAACTATTGTTGCCCTAATTATAGACCAGTATCAAGTTATCATTGTGACAGGAAATTTTTAATTTTTCAACAACCCTTAAAATACAAATATTACCAATTCAGAAAGTCATAAAATTATGAATAAAAGTAGAGGAATGCATGTGAGCTGTGTTCAAGAGCTGCATTTCTTGGATTACAATTATTACAATTTTAATTGATAGCAAAATTACCATCACTAATGAATCCAACAGTATAATTGAAGATAAAGCATATATAATTTATGCCCTGTAACTTTGTGAATCAGATATGATTCAGACATCTTATAGTTTAAAGTCAGTGAAACATAATAAAGATAATTCAATACATAAATGAATCAATAACCACTGTGGCTCTCCTCTATAACTGGATATATGGGAAGTAACATATTTACACTTCAAGTCGTCAGTATATCGAATAGACCGCGACTAATTCGGTAATTTTTTTTTTTAATTCTAAATGATTTCTAAAAAATGTTATGAAAATCTTATCATACCTCGGGGGTGGAGGAGCGTCATTGTAATGCCGGTCTGGTGCAGACCTCTTCCTATCATCGAAACCATCATCTCTGCGGTACGGAGCCGGTCTTTTGACAGCTCTTCTCTCCTCGTCCAATCTTTTCAGAGTTCTTTCCAATTCCATCTTCTCAATGGCGATCTTTTCGCGTTCCAATCGTTGACGTTCACGCTCCAATCTTACCAGATCTGCCTTTTCACGTTCGATTTTCTCTCTTTCCATACGTAGTTTTTCTTTTTCTCGTTCAAGACGATGTGCTTCCATGCGCTGACGTCTTTCTACGTCTTTCTGACGCGAGGCTTCTTCGTGCCGGCGGCGAATCTCCTCACGTAACATCCTCTCCTTATCGCGAAGTCTTTGACGTTCCCTTTCCTCCTAAAACCAAGAAAGCCAAACATTATAACCCTACTGACAATTCTGTTGGCGATGGCCATTCAAAAGAAAATCGTAACAACCTTTAGATCTACCGGGCATGTGTTATCATTTTAAAGACCGAAACTACTTTGTTGATTTTTAATTTGCTAGAAAACTTCTTCTTCTCAAACATATCCTAAACCCAAACTTTCGTTTTATAACTATATGAATAAAAGAGTCAAAACTACTTTACCCTGATTTTATCAAATGTAAGAACATCACGTTCATGGTGTCCCCTTGAAGTGGAACGAATTGAATGCCTTTCCCTATCTCCAGATCTTGTTCTTCTGTGTCTATCATGAGGCGACTGAAAAAAAGAAAATAATAAATACAAGTTCTACTTTCCCTAAATTTAGGCAACTAACCCTCTTGGCGTCAGATCTGCCAGACCTGGATGCATTCCTGCTGTGTCCTCGACTCCTGTCTCTTGATTTCCTGGCAGAAGTCTCATCTTTTTTCTCAACACTTTTGTTCTGTTCACCTCCCTCTTTACTTTCATCTTTTGATGCATTCTGGTTACTTTCACCTTCTGGTTTGTCTTTAACCTCAGCCTCATCTGTTTTTTTCTCTTCTGCTTCAGTCTTAGTAACATCCATTTTTTCGTCCTTGTCATCCTTTGCGCCTTCCTTTCTGGGTGATCTTGATCTTCTTCTGGGAATTTTATCGTCCTTCTGAAGGGGTCGATTTGCTGCAGCAGCTGCTTTCATTTGTTTCATTTGCTCTTCTCTCACGTTGTCAAACTATAGTTGTTATAACAAATACTATTTCATTTAACTAGTGACCATTATAAAATGTCTTAAAATTTCTCAAGTCTCCGAAAATTCAATTCTAAAAATGCTACTACATTAATTTCAACACTTTCTCACCTTATCGATCTTAATAATTTGTCCATTTAGCTCAGTGTTATTCAGTTTGGTAATAACACTCTCAACGTCTTCCACAGAACTCATCGTAACATATCCAAAGCAAGACGATCCTGGAAATCTTGCGTTAACCACTACCTTAGCCCCAGTTACTTTTCCACAAGCAGATAGAGCAGCTTTCAATTCACTGGCACGGGTATTTTGGGCAACATTACTGATCCAAACGACGTTGGGGTTTGATTTGATGCCGATTTTCTTTTGCAATTTGTTGCCTCCAGTTTTAATACTAGAAAATATGGAACAGAATAGGAAATTACTGGATTTTTAATTGCATACAGATCTTAAGGCTCACCATAATTGTATACCGTTTCTCACAGAAAATGCAACTGTTTTTAATAATGCCTAATGTTTCAATTGAAAATCAATATGAGGTGTCCACGGTATGCAATTCTTCAGTGAATATTTTTCTAATAACTGTGATTTCAAAAAATCTCCATTGAATAATGCCACAAAATTTCATAACAGACAACCACTTTCTATAAAGAGGTCAAATTATGTAAGAAAGTTAATAACTTACTACTGGACAAATGTTACCACAGCCATAAGGAATATTTAGAGGATACTTAGATAGACGAATAATAACATTTTTAATCGCTGCAATGTATTGTATTTTGCTTCAGTTTCGGTGTTCTGACTGACGATTTTTTTTCTCATATATTGCAGCCGGCAAAATTGCCACATTTTCAATTATTATTTCATATGTGTATATGTAAGTTGCCGAATGTGTATATCTGTGTATATGCAAATATAAATTTCAATTTTTTAAAATCAAGTTCAGTAATTTTTGATTGCAGTTATTCATTCAGAACCTAGCATCCAATAAATAAAGAACCATTAGATGCCATAATTTCTTACTGTAACGGTCTATTCTATAACCCGACAACATCTTGTCAAATTCATCTATATGGATTGTAATCAGATACAGGAAGAAGACATTGTATGACATTTCTACCGATTTTTTTTCTACAAGTCACTTCACGGATTTCCTCAGGATCATGGAAGTTGAGAGGGTGTGCACTGATCTGTCTTTCTATTTCAACTGACTTTCTCCATAGGTTTCTGAACTCATACATTTATCTACCAGAATTCAAACCTCAAGATACGATTTGTCAAATAGAATATTTGTTCTTCAGACAATAATGAATATTTCTCTCTATATGTCTCTCTTTCTATCATCTGCTGGAGATTTATACAACTTATTACCTGAGTGTACCGAAAGACTTTTCTGGAAGGCTAAACATTCGATGAAATTGTTAATTATGAACAATTGAAATAAATTATTTGAATTTGAATTTCTAAGCATTCGAATATAGATAGATGTTAGAGGTGTGCAAGCAGAAATATATTTGCCTCTGGCATAGGAAACTTATCGCCAGTGGCAAATCAAGCTGATTTTTCACATGAACTACTAAGAATTTCAACATCCTCATTCTCTGTAGTAGCTCCTCTTGTAATGTATCTACCAAAAAGACTGGAAGACTAATCTTCCTTTCTTAACGACATACTACTTCAGTTTTTTGACAAATTATCCGCACGAAACCTAAATGACACTTTGACACAAGATCTGCTGTCAATGAATTGCGGTTCCCAAATGTACAATGTCATGAAAGACAAATTCAAACTTGCCAACTGTTACCTCTATTCTCCAATAGACAGCTTCTAAGGTAATTCCAAAATTTGACCATTGCCACTTAGTATTACTCAAATTGGCGGTCATCACCTTTAACATCATGACTCAGAGTTGAACATGAGTAAATTTTTTCAATTCTTCTTGATTAGTTGACTTTTCATAGTAATACTGATTTTTGAAATAGCAAACTTGTCATATGCCTGAGGACACCTCATATTTAAAAAAGGCAAAATATTTAGTTTTTCTTAAAAAATTACATCAATGTTGAAGTACAATCCAAGTACTTAGGGCGAAGCACTAATGAATTTTCATTACGTTGGGTATTTTTTTTTCGATCCAATTCACCAACAATACAAAATATGCGGTTTTTCCTTCTACACAGTTGATCCACAACTTTCACTATGAAAGTTCTTCTTGGCAGCTTCTTACCTTTTTGTTCATCAATTTGCATCACCATCAAATGAACCATCAGGTTTGCCATTTCCAAACCATTTTAGTCTATTAGCACTTCATCTTAACATTTCTGAATGCACTTCAAGTTGCATAATAATCTGTTATTCTTTCACTAACACATGAAGCGGCCATAATCACAAATATTCTTCATCACCATTATGACCAATAAATGCATTTTCTAAGAAAGACTGTACACAATTGCCTAGCATACACCATTCATCCAAAAATGACTCTAAATTATTAAAATAAAAAAATGAACAATACTAAAGTATAAACGATAACCTTCCGACAGAAGTTTCCATGAAGATATTTTTTACCTTTACTGCCTTACCACCATATTTTCTTTAAAATTTGTTTAAAAACCTGTTCAAGAGTAAAGACTCATCATTATGCTGCCTTAAATTCGGTCAATCTCTTTTGGAGTAAGTGCGCCTTTGAGCTTACGAACTTGATGAAACGGTCTGCCTCTTCTTGTTCAACCACCTCGCGGATTTCTGCAGCTATCCCTTGTGCCTCAATATGTTGTGGGTCTCTCAATCTTTGAAAAAAAGTGGACCTGGAATTCAGCTCTATCCTCTACTTTGACCAATCAAGATGTTTCTTTCATGATGTCAACAAATGTCCTCTTGACAAAAATTTCTGTGCTTTTTTTATTTCCGGCTCAAATTTCTGAGTAGGTCTAGGTTGATACAGTTTGATCCAATATACAAACAGTTCCTCATTATGAATATATCCATTCAAATATATATTTATCTTTAGGCAGCATTTGATGAGCTTTCTTCTTTCTTTCATAAAAAGTAGACGTTCAAAAACCAACCTAACAGATTCTCCTGTCCCCTTGTTTCCATCATTAGTAACTTTGGCACCTTCAGATTTCTCTTCAGACTTGGATTCCGGCTGCGACGACGGTTCACTCTTCTTATCTACAGGAAGAAATGAAATCGATGTCATATATGATATTTAATAGGATATTTCATCCAATCCGAATTCTATGTGTACCACAACTCCGATAGTTGATAATTTTGTACATGAAAAAATAATAATGTATTAAACAACAATAAGATTCCTCAGGAACACTGCACTTTTTTAGAAAACACATTAAAATCATGCACGATTGGGACCGCCAATCAAAATTAGCGCTTTTTTTAAAAACAAACTATAAAACTAATTGCATATATGTTAAAATTTTCACCTTGAAGAATTTTACGATACATGGCTAGGACTTCTAATACATATGATCGATCACTTTCTTATCATCCAGGACTCTGTAAAAATCTTAGATACTATATTCTTGTGCCAGTACATTCATCTTCCTCCAGTGAGTTGAACATTTCCTCTTCTTACAAATAACATTCAGGAACACGTTAATCCCAAATAGTATTGAGAGTTTGGCGATTCGAACCAAGGAATGTTCTTCTTGTCTATTTCCATAGGAAGTTTCTTCAGGAGTTGAAATTCTGTTTCTTCTTGATGTCTTAATTTTTGTTATATATATATGCAATTAGTTTTTAAGTTTTATCTCTTTCCGCAATTGATGAATTTATATTTTATAACCGTGTTTTATTAACTTTTCTTACCTTCGGTTTTGTCTCCTGCTTTGGATTTACGTGCGGATTCACTCTGAAAATTGAAACCAATAAGTCAGATTATTTTTTTCAATAAAAAGATTTTGATATTAGATCAAGACACCACTTGAAATTTACGCCAAATCAATTTTGAATTTAACGGTGCAAAGATGTATTCTACTTGGGTAATACTGTGAAAATAATTAAAATATTCACCAGTGACCATTGTAGAAATTACTATAGGCCTTACTTTGACTAGATATGTTCAGCAAGAGATATACCCAGCTTCGAAAGGGCCTAATACCACAAAACTGTGCCGTAACTGAAATGTTATTCTCTTATCCACTAACCTCAGTTGTTTCAATAAGTGATTCATCATCTTCCAATGTAAGACGTATAGGTGACTCATGGCCTTCGTGCTCTTCCTTCCCAGCTTTCTTCCCATTTTCAATATTGTTTGCCTCTACTTTCTCAGCAGTTGCAGAACTTGATTTGTTGTCAGTACCTTCTTTTTTATCAGCATCTTCTGTTGGTTTCTCATCCTTTCTAGCTTCATTAGTTTCACCGACTTCTGTATCATTTTTAGCCTCTTCATCTTGTTTAGCAACATCTGCTGACGTTTTATTTTCCTCCTTGGAATCATTTTCTTGTTGTTTTGTTTCTATTTCAGCCTGCTGGTCAGATTTCTCTACCACTTTCATCTCCTTCTCAGATTTATCTTCCTCAATGCCTTCTACAAATAAATCTGAAAATAATAACTTAGGAAACACACAAAATTTATACTTACGAGTGGAGGGTCTTCTCTTGTCAGATATTTCAAACACATGTGTCTCAGGGTCCAAACCCTCATCAGCCATTGCCTAGAAAGAAGAATGTGTACCTATGTAGAGAATTGAATGATATTTTGAAGGAACTGATCCTCAAATTATTGGGAAGCTATCTTCGCAAAACGATCAATTGACAAGATTTCTGTCAGAAATTTCTCGCTTATTAAATTTCAATATTTCATCATTATTTATTTATTTATTTATCGGTCAAGTACACTACATAATTATTATAAAATCCCAAATGGTACGTCAAGAAAGTTTCAATTGTTGAAACCAGTCAAGCATTAGAGTTCAGTTATGAACCCAACAAGTAAAATCCATAATATAACTATTATAATTGCTTAAAAATTTAACTACAATTGCTAACAAGAATTTTGAAATATTTATATAAAGGTAGATTAGATAAAATTAGGTTATCTGCCACTTCAATATTTGCACATTGACCTATGTATACATATATTTTAGTGACCGTCGATCACTAAATGCAGATATATTTTCAACAACTACGTTATAGTGTAATATAGTTTGATATAGAAATTCAACTACAATACAGTCATGTATCATTTCAAAAATTTATTTCCAAAAAACGCAGTATTATGACAGCAAACTCAAATAGAACACCATAAACAACTCAACTTATGCTTGCTGAACACATGAAAACTCGTTCGTACTCGAATTACAGGATATTTTCAACAGCATTCAATTCCAATTAACTGAAAATATAAGTGAGGTAAGTGAGGGATTCAGGGTATAATAACCGCATAAGAAATGGATAAAAGAATCGGAGGGGGATTTGGGGTTAGCGGTCAGTATTTTCTTATACTGGAATTGAACCTACTATCAGGGTAACTGTTTAGACCAGGTGGAGGAGGACATATGGGACCCATTGGTGAGTTGCTAGAAAATGGTCTGGAGCCCATTGGAGGACCTAGCCACCTGGAAAAAAGAATATTCCTAATAATGACAATTCCACAACAGTGAGGATATCACAAATAATAAAATTATTCAACTGCTAATTTCTCTGGTTTTACTGACAATATGGTTCTAACAAGATGAAAAATAATTTTGAGGACAGTTAAATAGACTTATATGTTTTGGATTATACAAGACAAGAGGCGTGACAGGTGCTGAGAGTTGTTAATAACAATAGGAAAATGTAGGATTAGTTGCTGGGAATCGAAAGGAAAACCTCATCAATCCTTAGCACCAACAAGTTTCAACTTCTGAGAGTTATCGTTAGTAAGAGGGTGACAGCTATAATGAAAAAGCACATTGAAGAGTTTAACTCTTTCACTTCCAATATCATCAGCTCATTTATAACATAATTTTTTCTGCTTTATTCATTTTTGACTTCATTGAAATTTTTCATAACATTACCCAATGTCATCCAAAAAATTTGTCTGACTCGATAAAATGTGCAACTCTGGAAAACATGATTATTTATGAAATAGTAGATTTTTCTTGATCACAAATTACTTAAAAATCATGCCATCTTCAAATTGAAGTTCTGAAATTTCAAGACATTACATTATGATAATTATTTTGGCAATACAAATTTTCATTTTATTATAATTACACAAATTATTTCGATATTCTTATGGATATTACTGTTTGTATCGATATTCTTATCGATATTACTTTTTGTATCGATATTCGATGTTCAAAATGTTTATCGATAAGCCCATCTCTACA
>NW_019292491.1:15271-112702 GCF_000500325.1 Leptinotarsa decemlineata | reverse complement strand
TAAGTATGATATAGCATTTGCGATCAACAAGATGTTGGTTCTGAATACGACCCTGGCCAATTCTTGGGATTTTAAATATCACGTGCGTAGGGCATGTCAATGTTTACATCCACTCTATCTTGGATTTGAATTTGCTTTAAGTCTTTCGGAACTGATAATATAAATATTAACATGATTCTGCTCTGTTGTCCATATATAATTATATACATCACTCATGTTGTGAATGAAGGTTTGAATTTTTGTTACTTTCCTAAAGCTTGGAAGTGTGCATGTGTACTTCCATTAGCAAAAATCAGTAACACAACGGAATACAGCCACCTACGAAGTATAAGCGTGTTACCAACCCTATCGAAAATATTAGAAAAAATTCTTGAACTGCAAATGAGAACACACATCGAAGATTATAATATACTTCCCTTATATCAGAGTGGATTCAGGTCTGGCTACAGTTGTTCATCATCACTGTGTGCTATTGCTGATATATTGAGGTCAATTGATGATAATGAAATGTGTGCTCCGGTTCTACTTGATTACTCCAAGGCATTTGATACTTTAAGACATGATATTCTTCTCTCTATCTTACATTTCATTGGATTCGCAGCAACTGCTTGTTCAATTATTGGATCTCATCTATCTGATATGTCGCAACAGGTGAAATTAGATGATCATATTTCTGATTCTGTGGACATATGTCAGGGCGTTCCACAGGGAAGTATTTTGGGACCATTATTATACATCATTCACACTAGCAACTTCTCTCTACACCTGAAAAACTGTAAATACCATTTTTATGCAGATGACACGCAGCTATATCTTTCTTTCAAATTTTGTGATCTAGAGGAAGCTACGGACGGCATCAATTCTGACCTAAATCAATTACTGACCCTCACAAATAGTCATTCATTAAAAATCAACTCAACTAAATCTGTTGCATTCTTATTTGGCACTGATCAGGAAGTGACCTCAGCAAATAATATAATGAAAATAAGGGTAGGAGGAGATAAGATTGAAGTTGCTGATTATTGTAAGAATCTTGGACTGATTATGGATAATAAGTTACGATTCAAACACCATATTACCCAAAAATTAAAAAATGCATATATGTCATTGAAACTTATTCACAGTCAAAGACATTTTCTGAACTACAAATTGAAAATCAAGTTGTGTGATAGAATTTTTCTCTCCCATTTCAATCATTGTGACGTAGTTTATGGACCTCGTATCGATAGTTCTGATATAAGAAGAGTACAAAAGGATCGAAATTCTTGTACGAGAATGATATATGGAATACGACGTCCTATGCGTATTTCATATAAATTGAAGGATGCTGGGTGGCTAAGTGTGTTCAATCGTCGAAAGCATCATATTGTATGTTATTTTTACAAAATTTTGAAAAATGAAATCTCCCAATACTTATATCAAACAGTTGGATTTTGGACTGACGTCCAAGCATAAAAAAGAAGTATTCAAATTATATCTTTCTTTCAAATTTTGTGATCTAGCGGAAGCTACGGACGGCATCAATTCTGACCTAAATCAATTACTGACCCTCACAAATAGTCATTCATTCAAAATCAAGTCAACTAAATCTGTTGCACTCTCATTTGGCACTGATCAGGAAGTGACCTCAGCAAATAATATAATGACAATGAGGGTAGGAGGAGATAAGATTGAAGTTGCCGATTATTGTAAGAATCTTGGACTGATTATGGATAATAAGTTACGATCCAAACACCATATTACCCAAAAATTAAAAAAATGTATATATGTCATTGAAACTTATTCACAGTCAAAGACATTTTCTGAACTACAAATTGAAAATCAAGTTGTGTGATAGTGTTTTTCTCTCCCATTTCAATCATTGTGACGTAGTTTATGGACCTTGTATCGATAGTTCTGATATAAGCAGAGTACAAAAGGATCAAAATTCTTGTACGAGAATGATATATGGAATACGACGTCCTATGCGTATTTCATATAAATTGAAGGATGCTGGGTGGCTAAGTATGTTCAATCGTCGAAAGCATCATATGGTATGTTTTTTTTACAAAATTTTGAAAAATGAAATCTCCCAATACTTATATCAAACAGTTGGATTTTGGACTGACGTCCAAGCATAAAAAAGAAGTATTCAAACGATTTTTCTCTTATAATGTAGTATTTAAATTTAGGTATGAACGATTTCTATTTTCCCAACACCAAATCGTTATTTTTAACACCTCGACACGTGTTTCGATCACCAAGTGATCATCTTCAAAGAGGAAGATTAAAACTAAGAACTAGTGCGAGCTAATCCTATTTATGCTATAAAGGTAACCCATACAGGTGAACCATCCAAGCGTACCAACCTAAATTAATTTTACAATTTTGCCTTATCTATTATTTTACAACATATGTTTATATAAAACAATTTTCAGCTATATAAAAATAAATTTCACAATATTGCTGTTCCTTATATCTTACTTTAATATATCTTTTTGTCTGTCCATAATATTTTGCATCGCAGTCCTTACATTCAATCTCGTAAATTCCAGACTTTTCCGAATTCTCGACTTTGTCTTTTTGACTTCTCAAAAGGCTCTGTAGTGTATGATTTGTTTAAAAAACCACCCTCATACCTAGTTCCTTGAAAATGTTTCCAAAGTTCCTCGTATATTACATAGTACACATAGCACACTTAAAATATGGAAGACCTGAAAAATCAGCAGTCTCCCATCGTATTTTACAACATAACCATTCCATAGACTTCAGTTCATTAAGATTAGTTAGACAATATTACAACTGTCACAAATATCCGAGTCCAGGATTTGAAATTCAATGTAGTGAAGTAGTTGTTGTGAATGTAGTTGAGATATATGTTTGGAACGTCCCTTCTTCTGTACTGTATTTTACTTACTATTTTTATCCATTTCATTTTTCCATGTTACTTCCTTCAGATGCAGCGTGGCTTATATTATTGGTCTTCAATTGGATGAATATCGGGAAAACTTCTTGTTGTAATTTAGGAGTACCTTTTAGTTTACGCTTGAGAGAGCTATTGCATAGCGAAATACGTGTCGCGGTTTTTGTAAAACCTTCTATAGTGAAAATGATATAATAAACCGTATTAATTAGTTTTGTTTTTATTTGATTCAACCCCAGCCATAGCCAATCCTGTTTGAATTGAAGGAAGTATATATTCAGGAGAGATGAGTTCATGGAGAAAAGGTTTCGGCTTTGTACTCCCCCTTCACTGGTACTTCATTCAAAAATATTGAGAAACATCCGAAGGAAGGAAGAAATCAAATAATTTCAAATCAAACTCTCCCCAAAGATATGTGAGTCATGCATGAAAATTACTTTCAGATAGAAACTGGAAAAAAGGCTTGTTATATCGTGATCTGAAAGATAACTGACAAATAACCGAAGTGCGAAATTTCAAAATTCTCAAACAATCCGGCATAATCAACCCAGCATATGCCATTCCAAAACGAATACATTTTTTCCAGTCGTCCCCACTAGCAGATTTGCATCTGAAACGAACCACGCAACAACGAAACAAATTTTTCGAAACCCGACCGCTCGTCTTTTTTACAAAAAACGAGCCAGCCTTCAACGTTATCCATCACGCTGTTGAATATAACCCGAATATCTAGAAAAACTCGGCGAGAAGCGTTCACAAAGCTATATCGAATTTATAAAACAAAAAAGTGGCTTGTCACTGCCAAACGATAAAATGTTTTTCTAGCGACGGAGCTAGAAGCAATCGTTAAATCGATTCTATCTCGGCTAAGGTCACTGATGAAACTAATATTAACGTTGTAATGCAATCAGCTCGATTTGAAGGACCCTCAGGAAAAGCTTTTTTTTCAGTTCATGATCAAGTCTAAATGAACATGTGTGGTGATATTACTGGAGTTTTTTCCAAAACGACGAATTTTTTTTTATTTCGGCTTGCGGAAATCGTCAGATCATATATTTTTCGTTATCCTTGAATCATTTCCTTCATAATAAAAAAAATCAGAATGTTTAAATGACGTTATTTTTTTACAACTTTCTTGCCCTTCCCTTTCTTTACGTCACTCTCAAACTGTCAGATTACTAGAATATACACTTTTTAGCAGATAATTTACTCACCCTACCTCATGGGTAAACGCATATGTTTACCCACGATTGAAACAAGTTCCAGAGTTTCGAGACAAATTTCGTCAAATAACTAGTATTTTTTCATCATTACCAACTGATAAATGAATTTAATATTGCCTTTTTTACAAATAATTCCGAAACCATGTATTACCCAATTTCTTTCAAAATTTTTCGTTGATAATGGTTCCAAATGCATGTTTACTCACGATTGAAACAAGTAGTTCCAAATGCTTGTTCACTCACGATTGAAACAAGTAGTTCTAGAGTTTTGAGTAAAATTTTGTCAAATTACCGAAATCGTTGCCTTTCTTACGAGTAATGTAGAAACCATGCTTGACTTAATTTTCTTCATCGTTTTTCTATTACTAATAAATCCGAATGCATGTTTATTCAAGAGTGAAAGAAGGATTTCTAGAGGATTAGGTCAGATTTTGTCAAATTGCCAAAACTTCTTTGTCGTGGCCAACTGATAGATATATCGTTGTATTTCTTACAAATAACTCAAAACCATATTTTACACCGTTATCCTTCATCGTTTTCATGTCACTGATAATTCCAAATATAAGGTTTACTCAAGTTCGAGAGCTTCAAGTAAAAATTTGTCAAATTACCAAAAATTTTTCTTCACTTTACCGTCTCCAAGACAATTTATCCGCGCAGGCATTACATCAACGTGAACTAGAGTCGGGAAAAATCAAAGACTGATTCATTGTTCAAACGCGCAAATTACATTCAATTCGTCAATTCCATTCAGATAGATTTTCTCCCACATTCTGAAATAACAGGCTACGGAGCGACTTCAAACGGTAAGTTGAAATAACTTCTCGGGAGTTCGTTCGAATAGAAAGTCTGAAAATATTCAAGTTTCAATTGAAAGTACATGCCGCTTATTTAACTTTTCAGTTAAATTGCCACCGAATGCAAATAAAGCGAACAACAGCGTTGAGTTAATCTCTATTTACACCGCATTGTTAAACAGAATTCTGCGATTTTCATGCTGAATTTTGTACACAGTGTACAAGCGTATACCCTAAGTGGCTTTTTTTCAATAAATGGTTCAGTGTTTTGATATGGATTTATCAACGACTGCAGGTGGAGTCCATTCAATTGAATTTAGTGAGTGATGTGTAAACATTGGGATTTATGACGGCTCAAATAGTGTTAACCCTTAGCTGTACGATAGAAAAATTATTGAATATGATTGAGCATAAGGAAATTTACCATAAGAATGAAAGAAGAAACAGAATATAATATAAGGAGCAATGGAATCAGATACGAAAAGCACTAAAAAATGTTTTTTTTGTGCATGGGCAAGCATGATATTGTTTCTTGAAAATATATCATAATGTTGTAAATCATGTCCGAAAGAAAATAACGTCGGCCGCCACTGGTAACCATAAACAGAACGTGATGTGACTGAAAGTGCGCGAATGTACGATAATTCCCCGCCACTCGAGAAGCAGCGAGAAAAATGGTACCGACTTCGACAGATTTTGAGTGAAATTTCTACGACATTCGATTATGATATTTAGAGGCTAGCCACGAGGATATCGAGACAGTGAAGTGGACGTTACAGTGCGGTACGCGAAGGGATTTAGTAAGGGGATAGACACTCAACTAATAGTTGAAGGTTTTGTTGTATTTGAAGTGAAATAAAGTTAGGTTTTATAATACGGTGTAGTCAATTATTGGTCAACCCACGGGAAAAAGTAACAACAATATCAATATGTGACAAAGAGAAGGAATGATATCAAATCTGATGAATAATGAATGAAATTTGATGAATAATAAAAACAACATACATGATAGCAATTACAACCATAAACGTATTCGAAGGTGAGAATGAAGAATAACTAGGTATTATAATATAACTAGTATAAATTATGGTCACAGACTTAGGGATGAATACAGCAATGCTGGCATGTTTATTCAATCCATATTCTCTTTGTGCGTCTATCAATAATTTCTCTCGAACTGGAATGAATACAATTTTCAAGTTTCCGGAATATTACACAGACATCTAACTATCGCTATCGCCGTTGTTTTGTTCATGTTTTATTCTGTCGTGTTCCCGCTTGTTTGTTATCAAATAAGAATATAACTGTAGGATGTCAAGTGCTTTCGTTTCTACGTACTCACAATGTTTTGCTAGCATAACTGTTGTACTTGCCATGAGTCATCATTAATTTCCATAGGTCCAATGTATTCTTATGAATTTGAAATTATTTGGCCAAACTTCTTATCTTTTTAGGAAACAAATTCTGAAAGATGGTTATAGCTCAAATATGTCTTTTACGATTCCCATGTATTTCAGATTTCAGTATTGAAATCTTAAATATGAGTTCTGATAGTTCTAGTATTGTTGTTTTAGTGTGGAAAATGTGTTTTCAATAATTTTATTCCAGGCCAGAGGTTTCAATTCTACCTATCAACAGTATATTTGCACATCAATATTTCGCCATTTTTGTTCAATAAACTTTCACTTTTCATCATTATTGCCAATTTTACATGTCTCCAGACTTGGAGATTATCAGTTAGTAGCTGAAATAATCTCTTCACGATACTATTGAAACGTTTGCGGTTGTTCTTCAAATTTAATCGCCGACCCCGTTAAACTTCGACAGAATGCGAACGTTTGATATCAATAATCCCGGTTTAACCACCTGCAACAGTTGCGGTGGGGCCATTTCAAGCGTTTTATAGAGATATAAAACAATGTCTGAGTTGCAACAATGACCAACTCACTATGGGGTACACATACACACAAAACATAAACCACAGACACGGTTTGCACTATTCAGAGTATACGGTTTTTTGATGTCCACTATATGTCGACGTAAAAAATGACACTAAACTTTTGGTTATTTTCACCCCGAAGAAGCACTTCGAGCTGACATTAAATCAATTCCAATGCCTTCTGGGGGTGATCTCTTGAACATTGTTGCCAACCCGATGAATTGGTTCCGCTCGAGCTTGATGTCAAAATCCGATCTAAGAGTGTGACACTCATTTGCACATCAATAAAAATAAACCACGAATTCTATTGAATATTTTGATTGGGGTGGCAAAATCAACCGTGGGTTGATAGCGCGTATCATGTTCCTGGATTCGATTCCTGAATGTCCTGTCCGTTTGACCAAGAAATCGAATCCAGGAATATCATACGGGCTATGTAAATAAGAAAACAAATTCAACATATCCAAATCATCTTCTAGAAGGGAATTACATCTTTGATGAAGAGTTCGAAATTTCACACATAGAAAATGAAGGTTTGAAACTGAATCATTTGGAAGCAATGGAAATTAATAAACTTAAAAATTCAAACATTCTAATAAACGATCAACTGGATTTGAAATCACCATTATTGAACTTGTTTTCTTAAAAACCGAGAAAGAAGTATTATTGATGTAGATGTGAGATAATATGCTTCAGGTAATCATAATTGAACTGGTACCTTAGGTAAAGGTTAAGGTAATTTCTTTCAAAGTAGGTTCAACTACCTGTAGTATATAAATATTTATGTAAGAACAACTTGAAGTCTAAATCACTTGAAAAAGCTACATGTGATATTTTTTTCAAAATAATGTTTGTGAAGATCAAATCGTGAGGTGTTGTTTTCGAAATTACTACTGATCTTCATCAAGTATCGGCCGAATCAATCAGAAAACCACTGGTGATAGTTGTGTTTTTTTTATTTTACTTGTAACCTATTTGAAATATTTGTTGCTTGTTCATTTGTTTTTATAGCTCAAACATTATAGTTTTGACTTGCTACAAATGTAATTTTATTGTATAACGTGGTTAAATAAACTATCTATCTATCTATCTCATCTATCTATCTATCAAAAATTGAATATTGAACTGTAATGGGCTTTTAAGGTTGCACTGATCTGATGAAACGATGTAACAGTGTATAAAATGTGCAGAAAATCCGCACAAACTAAAAATTGTTGGGGTAACTGAAAATACGCAGATTTTGTATAGTTGGCAACACCGCTCTTGTAACTCCATAGTCGTAAATGGATTAAGATGAGGAAATGTGTCTCGAGGGCTTCTTACACTGATTGCTCTGTGAATAAATTTTGATCACTTTTTTTCGAGGAATATTTCACCAGGGCGACGTCCACTTCACTGGAAATTCGAGGACGAAGTGAAATAAATAATTGAGTGTTTTTTGGAAGTTGTTTGACTAATTCTGAGCAAAATTACAGGAAGCTTCGAGGGGATGAATTTTTAATGATTGTTCTTATTTATATTTGTTTTAGAGATAATTTTATTTAATAGAATCAGTGTTTCATTGAAGGTTTTAGAGAAAGAGACTTTTTCAGCTTATACCTATTTTGAATATTACTGGAGTTTTTTCCCAACACCAAATCGTTATTTTTAACACCTCGACACGTGTTTCGATCATCACGTGATCATCTTCAAAGAGGAAGATCAAACTGAATAAAAAAAATACTCCAGTGATGATATTCTTCACCAGAGGTTCCAAACAGTGCATCACAAGTATACCTATTTTGTTCATGAAATTGAAAACCTGGANATTTCAATATATATTTCAATTACATATTTTTTTTTAAATAGAATCTCAACAATCATCACAGGGGTCCTGTGATGGGTCACAATTTTTTCAATTATAAATATCCTATACGGGAAATGACGAGACAAGTGTGCTGTCGTCAGCAAAGCAGAATTTATATTAGCACAACAGTTTTTTCATTGAGTTTGTACTTCAAACATTCATTATGGAATTGAAACAGATAGGCAATGCCAATAGCAACGCTACACAATGCGATATACGAAAGGAAATTGACATAAAATGTCACTCACATAGAACACTCACTGACGAGAGTAATCCCCAGTGGTGTACTTCGAAGTTTCGGGACGATAGACTTGTCTTATCATCTAATCAGTAACGTTCCGCTCCTGTCACGATGATATCACATATACACATTCAAACGGTTAGTGAATAACGTATTTGCGATACAGAAGTTCTTTTGATATTTATGAGAGGTGAGTGAATGAAATTTATTCGTTTTGAAAGACGTAGTTAATGCACCCTCGCATTTTACATTCCTGTATTTTTGCCTTTTCTGTGAGTTTAATGTACCTTTGGAATATTGATAACAATTTTTGGACAATATCTCAAGTCCTTTGATCTCATACCGAAAAAATTAAACTTTTCCACCAAAAAACACCACCCATCCCATTTCACAAGCTGATACGGATCCAGAGGCAGGCGAAAAGCCAAGCATCCGAGACATTTTGCGCGATAACACACATGATGAATGATGATTATAATTGGCCACAGAGACCTTTCTTTCCTTACAACAAATTTTTATAATTAATTCCGACCTCGTTGCTTGATGATTTATGCCTTCTATTCATATATCTATTTCGACTCCGCGATTTTATTTGATTTTTACACGCGTGTTGATGGATTAGTTTAATTATTACGCTGATGGGTATATAATGTACACAAAGCGTTTTTTCTTGTTTTTTCATTCGTGTCAGATCATCATATATTGCTTTGAAACTGGCTCATACATCATTTTTTTGTAAGGTATGTTTTATCGCTGTAGAATAATTACATGATCGATGCAATCTATATTCGTGCTACCTACTTTTGCTTAAAGTATGTAAAGTTATTTTTGTGATAGTAGTTCACTTTTCGATATATTCTCATTGCCCACATTTTGAAACAGATGAATATTGAAAACAGTGAACCTGTTTACCCGGATAAATTGACAGATGTAACATAAATGAAAGATTGTGTTAGGAATCACACGTTAGAAGGTAAGACCTCGTTAGTCCTTAGCTAACACAAGTTTCGACTGTTGAGAAATGTCATTCGTAGGGGGGAACGACATCTGGTTAACGGAAAATCCACTCACACGGGACAGTATCTGAACCACAAATCCAACCACCATCAATCGACTAAAAGAGGAATCATCAAGACTAGCACACCGTGCTTTTCGGCTTTGTAATATGAAAGAAGGTTTCGAGAAGGAACTAGACATCATCAAAAATGATCTTCAACGGAATTGCTACTACAAAGAGATGGTGGAACAGACTTTGGCTAAAAGACAGCAGGAGCCGCAACAAGTAGTGCTTGCACTTTCCTACATCAGAGGATTGTCGGAAAGGATAAGAAGAATGGGGTCCAGGCCACCAAACGCGGGCTACGATTACAATAATTGCATTTTTCGGGTACCCTGTGGTTACGGATATTCAATGTTTGCATTGCCGAGCATAAGAAACAGATACACGAGGGGAACCAGCAAATCAGGAATAGCAGATCATGTTTGGACCCATCAACATAACTTCGAGTGGTCTCAAGTTGAGATCATACACAGGGAGAAACATTGGTGTAGAAGGAAATTCAAAGTAGTTGCATACATGTTGTTCAACAATGTATTCAGCCAAGCTAGCGTAGAGATACCAACATATGAAAACCCATGATCAAGCGAAAAATAGCCAATTCCCGCCAAACGGTCACATCCCACTAAACCGGTGATGCGGAAAAAGGAAAGCGCAGATAATTCAAAGTACTCGAATCACCCATAAATAATAATCTCTCGGAGGAATTAGTCCAGTGATCACCCGAAGACCATTGTGGATACTAACAATCGCCGTAGTGAAATAACCTGACTTGGAATCTTTCAACTTTTTATTTTTAATTTTTGTCCAATTGTTCTATTTTTATTTGTATTTTATTCCACTGTTATTTCATTTCAGTTTTTTTTCTTAATGTAATTGTTATTTTGTCAACTGATCTTTTTGATTTTGATGATTCTTCCAAAGAGTTCAGATCATTTTATATAATATCAGACAATGGATGTCCGAACTAGACATAGAGGTGGACTGATTTATGAAATCAGTTTTCAAATTCATCTATGACGAAGTAACAAACAATTGGATGAAAAAATCTTCATGATACTGGTTTCGATCAGATATCCATGAATATGAACAATTGAGGTTAAAACACGAAAACAAGATGAAGTTTTCTATAATCAGAAAACCTAGTTCATAGTCATCGCCTGTGTCTATTTGATACTTAACACTTAATTAACTCAACATGAATTTTTCTCGTGATTATGTTTCATTCACGCAAGAACTTTTTTCTGGTGACTGTTGAGTGAAAAATCCCTTTAAAAAAGGATGTTGAACTATGTATGAAACACGTTGTTGGTAATTATTGATTTACGTGTAGATTCCATTATAAATGGCCCGTTTGCGTTTATATTAGGTACATAATCACTACGAACATCAAACAACAGTTCAATACCGAAGTCACGCAGTATTTATGTAATCAACATTGATACGCTGATAGCTTTGTCTTGCAAATGCTTGTTAAAACAACATTATCACGTCGTTTTATAAGAATTGACCAAACTGGTGTTTGACAGAATGGTTACATAATCTCCCTTGAGGACAGCAGATATACACACTTGAAATGTTTTCCTTGATTATTGTGATAGATGTGAAAAATATGAAATATAAAAATAATAGGCTTTGATATACCTCCGTCACAAAACCTGAGAAATGTTCACACCAATCGCATTGCAATATTGTATACATCATCATCTCTTATAAGATATATATTGTTACGTTTTTTCTCGTGGGTTGTCCAATAATTGACTATACTGAATTATCACACTCAATTTATTTCACTTTGAAGAAACAATCACTTCAACTAAAACTTCAACTATTTATTCGAATATATATAGCATCACTAGATCGTTTCGCGTACCGCACTGTATCTTTCACTTGACTGTGTCGATATGCTCATGGCTAGCATTAATATATTGTAATAGAATGCAGTAGAAATTTCGCCGAAGTTCCATCGAAATAGGTAGCATTATTCTTGCTGCTTCTAGAGCGGCAGAGAACATCGTACATTCGCGTGCTCTTAGTTACGTCACGATTGATTTATGGCTACCAGTGGCGACCGACGTTAGTTTCTTTAGGGCATGATTAACACCAATATTTATCAGTGAACTGAACAATCCAGGTAGTTTTGCTCTAGTTACCGTATCAGCTATTCAAGTGGAAAAAATACCACTGCAGAACGAAGAATACGTACTTGACTGAATATTCGGTATTCCAATTCCCCACTTCATGCAAAGAAGAATGTCGGATATGTATGAATAATACAAACCAAATTGAGGTTAAGTGGAAGAGGAATTGAACTTCGCCTTTTATCTTCATAAAATAAATGAACTGTTCCTGAATAATTTGATTCAAATGAATTATTATTATTATCCAAAATATCATAACTTGGGAAACAACAGTGATTTTAATTTACAGATTACTGTCAGTGGATCGTGTATCTTATTTTTCAGAACCCCATGGATAGGAGTTCACAAAGAAGTATAAATGTTCAAGTAAAGCTAGAACGAAATATTTGTCGAAGATAAGGAGGATCAACATAGGAAAATCGGAAAGCATGAAAGAAACAAACTTGATTACAATTTATAAAAGTTACCTATTTCAGAACCCTTTCAAATGTCGTTTCAAAATTCAGAAAATCACAAAATATCCTGGAATTATTCGAAAGGAACGGAAACATCGTCAAAGATTCAAGTATTCTTACATTAAGCATCTACTTTTTGTTGACTTTCGATTAATTAACAAATTAATTAATTTTAATATGTTTTTACACTAACGAATGTTTAATTTCCAATTCAGATTCATAGAGACACTGAACTGGAAGAGACAGTCCATTCAAACAAACTATTTTCACACGAACTTTGAATTTTACAAAAGTCTCTTTTTTCTTGTCAGTTTGTATTCCAAACATTCCTTATGGAACTGAATCACATATCATTCACCGGATTGCTACAAACTAGAGTTAATGAAAAAGGTAAAATTCCACTTACATGGAACACTGTCATCTTCATTGGCGTACTTCGGAGTTTCTGAATAAGACACCTGTCGTATTACTTCACCAGCACTTTTTTGGATAACATCACAAGACGAAACTCTGCTTTCTTTCGACTTCATTGCATTCATGTCAGCCCTAGTAGTTGATTTGCCGTAGGCGTAAGTTTGTTTTCATCCAAACATCTGTTGATGTGATGAGTCGTAACAATGTGAATGAATTGTGAGACATCACAGAACGCCTGTCAGATGTGAAACATCAATAATAATATCTTGTGACCCCTGTAATGATTGTTGATGACTTAAATATTTATAAAAAATATGTATTTGAAATATATATGAAATATATGAACTAAGACAGATCGAATATACGCGGCCTCAATTGACTGGTAAATGTACTCACTCACTGATGACTTGATATTGGCTTGTAGTATGGTTTTGCTTTCTTCGCAAGAGGCTTTCCACTTTCTGGATTATCACTGTCAGACATATTTTATTTTGATTATTTCCAAGAATTATTTATTTAGTTTGAATTGAAGGGGTTATATTTTTAGGAGTGATTAATTTTTGGGAAAGAAAGTTTTTGGCTTTCTACTACTCCCGAATATGTATACTGTAGTAAACACAACTGTATACACTTTAGATATTCAAACCCACTGTGTCGAAAGAGAGCGTGACGCCCAACCAGTGGAACGAGAATCGCACAGTCCCTTCCGCATGCAACCAGCCGCCACTGCATGCGTCGCCACGCCAGCAATAGGTTTCACGTGCGACTATAGATGTTTCACATCAATTATTTGTTTTCACATATTGAACTGGCCAATGTATTTCAGGTGTTTATACTTGAGCTGCAAATGAGTCTCACACCATGTGCAAGCGATGCTAGATTTACTTCGTAATGGCATAGCCATGAATAACTTTCAAATATTTCAGGTGAGAGAGGAGTATCTCACTAAGTATAAATTCAAAGTATACAAGTAATACTTCATTCTGAGGTTTTCACTGGACAGTGAATTGTTTGAGTGAACTGTTATTTGAATAAGTTATTTATTCTCATCAAATATCGGCCAATTTCGTTACATAAATATTCCAAAGTACTCATTAGATGTGCATCGATTAAAATAATTCAACTCGTGATTACAAAACAATTTTTGAAGCTACTATTTTCTGTTTCTATACCGTACAGCACAATTTCCTGCGATATATCGCCTTCAAGATGCGTGTATACTATGACTATACTGCATTGGAATGAATTTTGAACATACCTTCTCTTGAGGCTCGCAGCTGCATTGTTTATAATAAATCAACTCGTGGTTACAAAACGATCTTAGAAGCTACTATTTTTTGTTTCTATACCGTACAGTACAATTTCCTGCGATATATCGCCTTCAAAATGCGGGTATACTATGACTATACTGCATTGGAATGAATTTTGAACATACTTTATCTTGAGGCTCGCAGAAAACATAGAGATTTAATGCTTCTATTCAAAATTATCAACGGACAATTCAGCCCCGAGCTTCTCTCCAAAATATCTTTATATGTCCCCAGTCGTTCAACTAGACAGGTGTAAACGTTTTACGTTTCTTTTCACAGATTCAATGAAAGAAAGAAAGAAATTTGTCAAAATATTCGTCAATTTTGTTTTTTATATTAGTGGAGAAATGTTCGCCAAAACAATTAGCTACTGAGACGGGATCAGTAAATGTGGTACCATTTATTCATATAACAGCTTTATTCCCAGAACTTTTCGATTGGCTAACTCTTTGAATAGGTAACCTTTAAATCTTCAATATATCAGTTTTCCGTTTCAAAAATCATATTCTCCACCTAGCAATCTAGTACTCTCTGCTTGTGTTGTTGTATTGTGTCTAGTGTTACTTGTCTGTAAGAATTATATTAATTCATCTTGTTATACATTTAAATTTTTCTTAAACAATCTACTTGGTATCTTACTTCGAGATGGTATTATTCTTATAATTTACTTTCAATCCACTGTATTGCATCAAGTACTACATAGCACTGTACTACTTTTATCTGAATTGGGCTTGCCCGTTTATATTAATTAAATAAATGAATTCAAAGTAAAGAATTTGCGAATATATAACCGAAAAAGATAACTAATCAATAGAAGTGAGGTTCATTACACTTTCAATCACAATGAAAGAATGAAATTAATCCTCATCGAAGTGAGTATAGAGTTCACTCTGATTGATAGAGAAGAAAATTTCACCGATTGGAATGCCACTACGAAATTTGACCACCGACAAAATCTACACTGAAGTTTTCACATTCGTGAAGCGAATTTGGCACCCTCTGCAAAAACAAATCACCCTCACTCACCGATCTCCACGGACACTAATTCTCGCTGTCGATCACCATCAAAGTCGCTCGAGCATCAGCATTCCGATCCGTAGTGAGCAAGGATCGAAGTTCTAATGAAAATAGCGAAACTTAGATTATAAAACTTGTTCGAAGGAAACGGCTTCATTGTTGTACTCAATGATCACCGCATTTATCCTTGTCAAAACAATTCGGCCTCAGGAGGGGTGATTCCCCATGAAACGTTTTCGAAGCGATTCATTGCCATAGTTCGATAGTTTTGAGGAAGAGGTTTATGGCTCGGGATGATGGGGTTATCTATAATGGTAGTTTGCCATTCTATGCGATGGGGATTTGTGTGGGATATACTCAATATTGAATATTCAGTTTAATCAGTTTAATACTACTCTTGAAGATGAAACGTTAGAAATATTGGTTTGATGTTGGGATAGAACTCCAGTAATATTCATTGCTTCACCAAAGTGTCCAAATAGTGCATCACAAGTATATTCAATATTTCTGGAAGTTGAACAAATACTGAGGTTGACAAAGTTTCTTGTTGAATGTAATAGATTAGGATTTCCACTATTTCGAAAAGTGACAGTGTGACACGACCAGGCGGCTGTTTTACAGGTTTTGCTAAACAGTCCAGTATGAATTACTGAATCTGTCGAGGAAGGCGATACAACTACTNTAACATATTTTATGATTCATTGCCTCTTTCCTTATTTTTGTATTCTTTTGAATTTTTATCGCCTCTCTATATACTGTTGAATAGTAATTCTGAGTTTCACCAAGTATCTCCTAATGAGATGATGTGAATGCTTTCTTTGTCGAGAGTATGTTTGCTTACAGCTGATTTGTCGGTTTTTCTGATTCGACGATTTCTCTTGTGTTCAGAGAGACGGATATCTTTACTGTATTTAGTGGTTCCAATATGGATCAACCAGCTGCTACAAGAAATCCGGTATTCCCTGGGTATACCTGCTTTAGGCAGTCGTAATATGCAGTAATAGGAGGTACACTCGAATTGCTCTGGCTAGCTGTGAAGGAGCTAGCCACTCGCCCCAGCGAAACGTCAGGAAAAAAATCCAAAACTCGGCGGCCTTCAAACCCAAATGAAAGTAGTGACACTGGATAGCCTGGTGATGCTGAAGGTTCTTTGGAGTCCTTAGCTGACCTTACACTTTGTCTGGTGGCTTTTGTCGGCTTACATATTGCCTTCACGTGGTGTATTTCTGAAATTCTCTCAATCTGGTCTGTTACATTTTCAAAATAGGAAATGAAAGCTTCCTCCTCAACTAGCCTAGCTGGGATCACTTTGGCGATCGCTATCTTAGGTCTTATAGCCCACTCGAATTCCCCTTCGCTTGAACCCTTTTTTCAGCTGATTGAATTGCTCCGGAAAACTCCCAGGTTCACAGATACCTCGCGCTCTCTCAACCAAGTACCTGTCTGTATGTGTTGGTTTCCTATACACTCTGTCTCCTAATGCACCACATTCACGTTAGTTTAGAAGAACATCCAAGAAGTTGAGAGTCCGTTGGTTTTCTCGTTCTATTGTGAATTAGATTTTTGGGCCGAGAGAGCTTAGAAAATCGTTCAGTGTCTCTTCACCATCCTGCCATACCATGAACGTGTCATCAACATAACGCGTTATATTGATGACACGTTCGTGATATGACACGTTCATGATATGACACGTTCGTGATATGATACGTTTGTGGTATGGCAAAATGATGAAGAGACACTGAACGATTTTCTATTATATTCAAGTTCCCTGTACTCAAAATTTCAATTCACGTTGGAATGAGAAACTAAAGAGACTCTGGTCTTCTTGGATGCTCATTAACTCTCAGTTAATGCTTCCGATACAACGGAAGCACCAACCCGGGCACTGCAACCGTTACCACACTGCCTTTGATAATGTATACCGCAGTAGTAGAACGAACGTCAGGCATAAAAACCTGCAGACTACGGCCAAAACTGGGATGAAAGCTTTCACACTGGCCTTGAAAGTTTACATTCTCATCCAATGTATTGTGGAAAATATTTTTGTCATGTTTATGATTATTATGTATATTGTTGAAAAAATATCAATAATTTTCCTTCGTCTGAATCGAGGCTATTTCTGAGAACTACCAAACATTTTGACTTATGGAAAGGATTCTCAAAATTGTCTCCAATCTGGGAATCCTATGAAATTGATAAGTGATTCGTTAACGGTGTAAAACTTCATGCAGCTGTAGAAAGGGCAAACTTTTCAATTCATCTTGATGAGTNTTCAGTGTCATTGGTGTGAATCTCGACCAGAGATGATCTGTTCGATTATTCTGTTGATGGAAAGTTGGTTTTTCAGCTCAATTCCAACCTGGAAGTAGTTTGGTGAAAACCAAGTGTATGGGGTAGGTTTTGGCTAATCTCTTGGTCATGAATCAGTGATGTATAATTGATTTGCACAAAATCCATCTGTCTCTTGTTAGCATTTCCTTCACCTGTGTGATACTTGACTATAGAAAGCATTAAGTTAGAAAGCATTCCCAGAATGGTGCATTTTTCGACATCATAGGAACTGTCACGATACAGGAACAAGTAATACAACTATACGTAATGATACTGATGATGTTGAGTGTAGCAATTTCAAAACATTCATTTCGGGAAAACCCCAATGTAGTTTTTATGTAAATTGTTCGACGAAACACAGGTAAAAAGGTCTAGAATCCATTCCGTCGAACACTGTGATTATTCCAATGAAAAACCCTAAAAAAGTCGACGAACGCAAACAACGATTAATTCATATTCCAGCAGTGCGTTACGCTATTGAATTTCACCAATGCTTTCCTGATATATAGCTGCAATTATATTTTGGTAATAAATTATCGTTCTGCACTAGTATCTAGCGTGCAATCCTGTTTTGTCGTGTACAAAGTGATACAGGCAGTAGCACGGAATAACTGAATATTATTTTATTACTTGAATCCGATACGGAATATTTCCTTAGGATTTGCTTTCAGAATTTTGGTGGATTCAAAGAATATCTGGGAGAATTATTATATATGCTCAATCTGTTCATGAGGAATATAAGAAGTAGGTGTGTTACGAATAAATCAGTAATATACGTTTGTTATTAAAAAATGAGATATTATGACACTTACTGTGTTTTTTTACCGCTTTTATTTGTAAGTAATCATACTGGAATAACGTGGTAAAGTTTTATTAATCATTTTTCATAATGATATTCTACAACGTAGTAACGACTATCTATCAGTTTACATTTGAAATTGTTTTTTTTATAACATTCAATGCTGTTATTTAATATGAATTAGACTTGCTATATGAGCCAAAATCACATATCGAATTTGTTTTCAATTGTATTCTATTTCCATCCACTTTTGTTGGCTTACATCTATTACCACTCGACCAAATAAACCCAGCTACTTAACGAAGCCGATTAGTTTGTATGGTGAGTGGTCTTTCAGGTCAGATGGTAAAGGTATGACTCTGCCAAACTCTTAAAACCTGATTCAGTCCCCAGTGGGACAGGCACAAAGCATGTGCTCTGCTGTTTCATCATTTTCTCAACAGAGGCGACATACACGGTTTTTCGACAGTCCGAGTCTCTGTTTACTATGATTCAACTGACATTGATCTGTGAGAAGACCAGTTAGACATCGTAGTTCATCCCTACTGTAATCCAACAACTGTTTGGTATCAAGCTTCGAATCGTGAATAAACGTCTTGGAGTGAGCCAATCCTGGAAGATTCTTTCGGAAGTACAATAATCTTCTTGCCATCCATGTGTTAAATCTTCGTTTGGCAAAGCCTTAAGCGATGCCAATGACAGGTTCTGGTCCGAAGAAGCTGCCTGCAGCACCCTCCTGTGCAAGAGAGTTAGCAGACTCATTGCCTTCCAGGCCAGTATGGCTAGGAATCCATACCAGAAACAATATGTTGAGTCTTCCAATCGAGGAGAGTTGTTTTTGGCAACTTGCTTCCAATTTAGATGTTGCTAGGTAGGAGCCAAGAGCTGATCCTAATTGCCACGCCTTGAAGGGTCGTAGTTGCAGTTCTGTTTAGCAGCATGGCATAGAACCAGCCAATTATGGTTGATTCTATACCTTTCCTAGCCAGAGACGACCCTTCCGTATGCTGACAAATTTTTTCATGGAATTAGATTTTTTTATTCAAAATAGAACGATACAATGCTTATAGCGGTTATACAATTCTTCTATACCATTTTTATAATACGATTTGTCTTTAGCACCAAAATAGGCCCCGGTTTCCATGATTATCTCTTCATCGGCGATGGATTTCTTCTCAACAAGCATCCTCTTAATGTCTTAAAATAGGAAAAAGATATTGAACGTCAAATCTGGAGAATATAGTGCATGCAATATACAATTCATGTAATTTCACCATCGTTTCTATTGATGTGTGGCACGGTGCATTGACTTGATGGGAGAGTACTTTTCTATGTTTTAAAAGTCGCTGTTGATATTTTTCCACTTTTCAAGATGGTCGATGAATATTATACCATGCGAATCCCAAAATACTGATAACATAACCTTATCAGCCGACTTTTTCGTTTTTGCATGCTTTAGAGTCGGTTCACCACGTGCAGTCCTCTCAGATGACGCCCGTTTTGATTCCGGTGTGAAATGATGGTGCCATGTTTCACTCATAACCCCATATCAACGCATCAATTCGAAGTTTTCATGGTGGAACAGCTACAAACACTGCTCAAAATCATCAAATCGATTGTGAGCTGCCGCGGCACTCACTTTGAACAGAGCTTTCGCATGGACGATATATCCAATACATTCGTTCGATTTCGGATATCGATCAACTTCACTTCGCAGTCATCAAATTATATATTTTTTGAATTTTTTCTATGTTTTCGCTGGTTGAAACTTTCTTGGAGCGTTCACTGCGTGCATTGTCCTCGGTGCTCATATCACCTCGTTTAAACTTAGCAAACCACTTCTCAACGGTTGATTTGCCTAGTGCTGAGTCCGAATAATGTCATTCATTCAAAGCCTCAGCTTCAAAAGTATTTTTTTCGCCGGAAAACAATGCTTCATTACCACGAACTTCCTTTTTATTCATTTTCTTCAAACTAACACGAGTTGCTTCACCAAAAATGTTCTATCTCACAAACTAATAGTCCGACAGCTATGAAATTTTTGCACATGTTGAAGAGAAGGGTTAACTGAGAATCATATCGAATCAATTTCCGTAGTATCATATATAGATGTCCCAAACTGTAAGTTGTCTAAATTTTTGAAATTCAAGATCCAGAGACTTCACAAAATTTAATACTTCAAACACAGTTCTGAATACAGTTAACCCAGCTGACAAATTATCAAATCTGAATATCAAAAATAATATCAAACTAGTATCATTCGACGCAAAAAAATGTTTTCTAACATTCCAACAGACCAATGTCTTTCCCTCGTGAAATACATTAGTTAAGAGTCATAAAAATCCATATATAACTACCGAATTTTGCAAACTCCTTGATACATGTCTGAAACAAAATTCCTTTGAATATAATGATAATTTCTATCTGCAAAACTCAGGTCTCACCATTAAGTCCCATTGTGGCAGATATTTTCATGGACACACTAGAAAATAGCCGCATCCTTAATAACTTCCTCTTAGATATGTTGATGAAGTATTTGTTGGCTTTGATGGTTCAAACAGAAAAACAATCAATTTTTAAACTTTCTCAATAGTCTGCATAACACCGTAGAACTTGAACAAAACAACGAGCTTCACTTCTCAAATTTGAATATTTCTAGAGCCAATGATGGTTTTCAATTCAATATCTACCAGAAAAACACGTTCACAAACTGCACAATTCTCTTTGAACTTTTCAGTCCACTCTCACATAAGTTATCCGCGTTTAGATGAACTAAAAAAATGAGGCAAATTGCAGTGAAAAATTCTCTAATAGGAAAGATAATGTATGGTTAAACTCACAAAACACTTATGGGTGAATTATACTCAAATATCAGAGAATACACTACATGTAAATAAAGTAGAATTAATTACTCAGGTAAACTCTCGCAAAATATTCAGAATTATTTCTCTAACTACAAAATAACAACAGCTTTGATGAGTAATAATATTTTAGATGAACCCTGTTTAATGCAAAACCCAAACGCGATAGAATGAAAAAAATCAGGTTTATATAGAATAGAGTGTGGCGAATGCTCTGCGGTATATACAGGCCAAACTGGTAGAAATTTTGACATAAGGCTGCATTTAAACGTCTGGTTGGATAAAAAATCTACAATGTACGAACATCTTCAAGAATCAAAACACAAGATAAATAGAGATAACCTCAAAATTCTGCACATATGTAATAGAGGGAAAACATTAATTTGTTGGAAGCCATGGAAATTAACAATTCACTTAAAAACCAGAAATATATACCACTAAACACGTAACTCGATTCATGTAGGTCTCCTCTCTTGCATTTATAGGTTTAACAACCCCTAGAATTTTCAGTGTTGAATTTCAAAGTTGGTATCCTGGTTCGTCCAACTACTTGTCTTTCAAACACCTGTCCTCACATCTTACCTGAAAACCCCGGATGTAACCGAGTTTTCAAACTTCGCAATCAACTAGTGGTGATTAGACGAAAGTTTTTTATCCGTTTCATTAAAGTAATTCTAGTAGCGCCACCTAGGTGTTAGTCTATGAACTTTTCTATACCTAACTTTTGACGTTCAGAGGTAACTAAAAATAATTCAGGAATTGATACTAATATTACCATATGTGTGTTAGCATACAAAATTTTCATTGTGGATGTGGAAAATGTAAATTTTGCATTACTCGAATCCACCTTGGGAAACAAATCTTTCATCTGCCCTAACTATGAAATATACTAATTCGGGAACAAAAACAGCGTCACACGCGAAATATATGTGCAATATTGAATGTGTCAAATCGCAAACAATAGTCTTGACACAATTCCACAAGCCACTATAAATCATAAACTACAAATTATACGACGTATTTCCGCAAATCGCACTCGTACATGTAGTGCATGCATCCGAGTTACTATCGGAACAGCCGCCATTTTATGTAATTAGGACATGTTCGTGTGGAATACATCCAGAATTTATCCTGCCGTGACCAATAATCATCATCGCTGGAGACTAAATTCCCTCGGTCTCGACCTTCCATACTGTTTACTTGATTACAGACGAATACCGTGATGTATAGGCATCTTATATCTAGTTTTTAACTTAATTGGAAAATGAACGATTGAGTAGATTTACTTGATTAATATTTAATGAATCATGGAATTTCCGAGAAAATTATATATAGCTCCATTATGGTGCCTCATTTGAAGATGAAATTTAGATTCGCTATTTCTAGGATCACGAATATGTAAATTATAACTAGCTATTTATGTAGAATCGAAAAAATGACATGTATGCAAACTCATCAATACTGAATTATTATAAAAAAAGTGTGCGTGTTCTTTCATTCGAATTTTGTTGGATCACTCAGTCTGACGTATATATATATATATCCTGTAGCAGTCAATACAATTCTCAATACAACTCATTTCATATATCTCAGACTTTTCATTGCCCAACATCTCGTCTTTGGGATAACCTAACATTTGTTGGAGTGAGGAAGAAATTTTAGAGGATACTGTCACTTTCAACTTTTCAAAAACGCGACCTATACCGTTAGTGAAATATAGTTCATACGGAAGGATAATGCCATATGATTGATTTACAAAGAAGAGTTCTTAATGTCATTCTTCACAGCTTTCACTACAAGCAACAAGTTGAATATTGAGCACAAAAAAAGCATTGGTGATACAACAATTATGCTGTTCTGATCTGCCACATGTCTCAACAGTAGTGCTGGGCTGAAACACGAATGAATAATGCGATTCAACTGTTTAATCTTTCTCTTGACGATGATCACTTGGTGACCGAAACACGTGTCGAGGTGTTGAAAATAACGGTTTGATGTTGGGATAAAACTCCAGTAATGTCCTTAATAGACAAGACTGAATTCTATCAATCACGAAAACTTCTCGTTGCAGAAATATTCAGTTCATCTCGAAACATTCATCTCTCCCAACGTACCTACAGAGTACGTTCTGGTAATTGCCTGCCGAGAAATAACTACCTCTCCGGTTAATACGTTGGGCATTCAATTATATCCTACTGGAACCTACGGGTACATTGGGAGACATGAATATTTCAAGATTTCATTTCAAAGTGTTCATTTTCTTATACGTATCTATCTCTTCTAGATTCAGTTTCATACTTACTTCAATGGTTTTCCAAATTTCAGTTTCCTGTACAGTTCTGTACGGTGCTAACTTTCAATCAACATAAGACACAAGTGTAATGGAGAAATGTTTCAAGTTATTATGATAGGTACATGACAAGGTTGCTATATACGAGTACAATTCAGAGTGAATCGTGAAAAAAAAAAGTGTAATTAGCGATAAAAGTTCAATTTTACTCACTATTGATCACTGTTTTGTAAAATTCTGTCGTCACAAATAGGTAGTATAGTTTAGGTTAGGTCAAAAGTGAGTGGGTCTATCCGACCCTCTATTGCAACCCCAAGGGTTTATTGTGGCTTACACCTATTCACACTCGACCAAATTTCAATTCAATTCTCAATTTCAATTCTCAATTTTAATTTCAGAACCATTTTACATACAATCATTAATATCAACAGAATCAATAATGTGAAATATAACCTGTTTTGTGATGTCTAAATCAGCGTGGGATTTGTACAATTGTATGTATAATTATGTATAATTGTACTAATATGGTAAGTGAAGCTTTCTTACATCTTTTATAGAAAGACGATAAAAGAGAGAATTTAAAATTGGAGTTCAAATGAGATTGGATAATTTGAATCATTTCGATTGGGGTATAGCCACTTATTGTAGTATTATTGTTAAAATTCGGTAGTGTATGTGTAGTGCTTATATACAAAACATAAGTAAGTATTTATTTCAGTATGTAATGTTTCTGCGCGAAATCTGCTCGTTTATGGAACATTCTTATTAGGCAATGATAAATATATAGTGATTAAATATTTAACATGTTATTTTCTTGATATAACTCTCTTGTTGAAAAGAGTCTATTTTTTTTTAAGACATTTTGTTGGCCTATCCATGGCCTTCACAGTGGTTTCGAGAAAATCTATTATGGCATTCTCCGTGTTTGAGTTTTTCACGAATCCAAATTGCCTGTCAGTTATTATATGATGTTTATTCGAAATATTGAGTAGTTTTTTTTGACACACTGTTCAAAAATTTTTTTGGCTAGCGTATTCATGATAGATATAGGTCTATAGTTATTAATTTGGGATTTTTTCCTGCTTTGAAAATTGGTGTTACATTGCTGATTTTTCATTGCCAAGGTATGACTCTGGTTGAGAATGTTTGATTGCTTCTTCACGAAGCCGATTAGTTTATACAGTGGGTGGTCTTTCAGGTGAGATGGTAAGATTACGGCTCTGCCGAACACTAAAAATCTGATTTTATCCCCAGCGGGGCAAGCACATGATATGTGCTCTATAATTTTTCAAATATAAGGCCTGTCAGACATCGTAGTTCTTCCCTACTGCAATCCAACAACCGTTTGGTATCAAGCTTCGAAGGGTGAATAAACCCCTTGTTTTGAGCCAATTCTGGAAAATTATCTGAAAGTCCACAAATCTTCTTGCCATTCAAGTGTTCAATTTTTGTTTGGCAAAGCCTGAAGCGATGCCAATGACAGGTTCTGGTCATATAAAACTGCTTGCAGCACCCTCTTTTGCAAAGGAATCAGCAGCCTCATTGCCGTTCAGGCCAGTATGGCCAGGAACCCAGATCAGAGACAATCTGTTACGTCTTCCTATCGAGGGAAGTCGTTCTTGGCAACTTGCTACCAGTTTAAACGTTGCTCGGTAGGATCCAAGAGTTTCCAACCTCGCTGGACTGTCAGATAATATTTTTATTGACTTGTGTATGAGGTTGGATTCTCCCAATCTCTCCGAGCACAATTCAATAGCGTGAATCACAGCTTGAAATACAGTCGTATAGGTTCCTAGGCAGGTTGATATCTCTGTCCTGGGTCTGCGAATGAAAATACCTACACCAGAACAGGAAGGTGTTTTTGATCCATCTATGAACCAACAACTATGTGCTTTTAATATTTCCTTCTCCCGAAGAATCCAGTCCACTCTACTAGGGAGCAGTACTTTATGAGGCAGTTCGTAGTTGATAGAATGCTGTGACTTCCAGTGTCAACAGTCTGTTGCACTCCACATTAAATTTATTGGGGCAATTACTAATGTGCACAAGCCTATATGCAGTGCATCTAGCCTCTTTCACCAGAAAAATGTGGAGAAGAGGTAGATCTAGTGGCATCTCCATGGCCGCTGACAGTGTGTTACTGATGGCCAGACAAGCCTGTCTCTGTAAGCCAGAGAGCTTCGCCTTGACCATTTTCTATAAAGCCTTCGTCCTCAAGGCAATTGCACCATAAGTGATCATTGGTCTGACACTCATCACATGAATCCAATGTATTTGTTTGGGACCTATACCCCAAGTTTTACCACAATGTCCACATGTCCATAGAAACAGTCTGGCTGTGTTCAAAACTTTTTCACCTCCGTTCCAAATGGAATGATCTCAGTTTTGAGGTGAAGTGACATTGAATCGTCCAATTTTCTCCTTCTGGTGAAGGGGATTATCAAAATTTTGATGGGGTTGACAGACATTTGCTTCCCCGACGTGGACCTTGCCAAAATGATAAAGTCATCTTGGCTTATGATAAAGTCATAAGCTTGCAGATCTACTTTTCTTCTGTCGAGGGCATCAAGCAGACTAACCATTAGTAGCAACCACAGAAGGGGAGGTAGTACCCCACTTTGAGTGCAGCCTCAGGTGACCCTCAACCTAATGGCCTCGCTTCGAAGAGTCGTTGTTGTAGTTCTGTTTACTAACATGGTTCAGATCCAGCCAATCAATTCTACACCTCTCCTAGTCAGAAATGATCCTATAGAGTTAGGTAGTGCATTGTAGAATGGTCTTTCAATATCAAGAAATACAGCAACCGCAATATCCTTGCTGTCAAGGGATTGGAAAATTTTCTCTACAAGGTTGTTCAATGCTAAATCTGTCGATTTGCTGGTTTGATAAGAATACTGATGCTTATTCAGGGGGGATGCATAAAATGCCACTCACTAACAGGTAGAGTAACATAATATTGTATTCAATACTAAACTCACGCAATTTAATTTCAAATCCAGGTATCAAATTCTGGTTTTGGGAAATTCATTGTACATTTCATTGAAAGAATATAGGTTTTTTTCACTTCAGAAAATTCCTAAATAACCGTATGGATATTCTCCATTCCATTTCTGAACTAATTTATGTTATGAAATTCTTCCACTGTTTTTAAAATATTATCTGCCCTTGTCTTCTTCCATTCTAAGACAACGGCATCTGATTCCGCTTCTGTTCTAGCTACGCAGGATGTGATGATTTGAATATGTCGCTTATCCTGTTGACAAGGCGTAGGATTGTGAGTGGGACCTTTGGGATTTCTCTCTCCGGATATTTTAGATCCAACTGGATTCTGTTTACGGATATAGAATGATATGAGGGGAATATTGTGACCTAGGAACTTTATTCGATAAAATTTGTTTTGACGTTTCATTAAATTGCTGTTCTGTATTTAATTGAAAATGTAGAAAGAGATCACTGAATCTCGTATCGTTTGAGTGAAAGAAAGGAAAATACGAGATATATCAAATGGGGATGATAATAATCCGGAAAGAAGGTTGTTTGGGTAACAGTATCAATTTTTCCTTAAAAAATAATTGTTTTCTTGCCGATGTTTCGAATTTACTTACAATTTTTTTTCGGGGCTCGAAATCTAGTTAACTATTATGATAATGCTGAGGAGTCGAGATAGATAAATGTGCAACAGTCCATCTTGAGAGAGGATGATGCGAAAATTACGGAGAGAAAATGCTGCTCGTAAATGAAAGCATCCTGTATTCTTTGGTGGCCGGAGAGACGTAAACTTACTTCTGATTGCAACAATGACACTTATCACAAGAGGTAGGTTGGGTCCATAGTGAGTGGATTTATTCGACCCCCAAGAGGTAACAGCAGTGGAGAACTTTCTCCGTGGCAAATATCAGCACAAACTCTGGCAGATCTGGTAATCGTAACTGCCAAAGAAGAACACAGTTGCTACTACGAGTTCGTTACCCTGTCAGTCTTACTCCACTCGTTCGGAGTAGTAAAGTGGATTCAGGAGGAGTTGTATCAACTCTATGTGAAGACCTTAAAAAAGATGAATCTTCATAGGAAATGGCATCCCAAATCGTTCGTTCCACAACAGGGAGGTCGTGGACAATTGCGTTTTGAGTGTTTACATGACAGACTGGTAGTGGATGAGGTATGTACGGTCATCAGGAGTTCGGCTTCCCCTCTATTTATGGTCTGCAACCATGAGAGAGCAGAAAGTGAAGCATCTTTCTTCAGAGCAGCTGTCTGCGCAGCTGATGAACTTGGTTTACTTTTAGACCCTGTACGAGGGGATCACAACTCTGTCACTGAATTGGAACCGTTCAGCAGAAAGCCCACCTAACAGACACCAAGACTTTTCATTCCTGCGGCAACACAAGGATGAGTCTATGCATGGGGTCTTCTTCAACAGCATTGAAGACATCGGCTCATTGAAGAACCTGAACTTCGCTTTCCTTAGGTCGAGTGGGCTGAAGCTAGAAACTGAGGTGTTTATCATGGCCTACCAGGAAAATGTCTTCAAAACCTTATCTACTGCAGTCGGGTAATGGGTATACAGGTTCGTGAGGCATAGCCTGATACCCTAATGCACTAGCTGTCAGCGTGTCCAGCATATGTGGCCTCAGCCTTCACCCATGGGCATAACGCGGCCCTAAGAGTGCTTCATTGCCATCTAGGGCACTTTGCGATATTGACGAGACACTGGTGTTACCCTACGCTCTGAGAAACACCGAACTCGTAATGGGGAATGAAAAGTGCCGAATCCATTCGATTTGTTTATGCCCCACCTTCAGTCTCATACAAGATAACAAGCCTAATGAAGTTTTTCTCGACCATCTGAGCAAGTCAATTTTCATCGAGGAGTTTCCAGGTCCTGTTGAGGTGGATATCGTCTGAAAATCGTAGTAATAACGGATGAAATATCCTCTTGAACTCCGCAGACTCTATCCAGACCACTCTGCAAGATGGTTATTTTAATTATTGGAAAATATACCAGCGTTTGTGAAAAGGAATGACTGTGTTCTTTTCTTTGAATGTTTGCCCGTTATAATTTCTGATGAGAAATTCATAGATATTTCATTTGAAAACCTCTTTTTGAAAACAGTTGTTCGATGCGATGGGCACAGTGAATTGATGTTTCTTAAACTGATGTTATAGCTCATATTTATAGAATATAAAATGGTTCTCTAGTGAAAATCATATTCAACCGTTATCAGGATGTTTGAGATATATCGGTTTATATACTGTTTTGAGGACGTGAATTTCTCTCCAAATACTATACACATATAAGTTTACATCTAAATATTTTTCCACAATATCAATTATCTAATTCTCAGACTTTTCTCAAATTCTCACTCTTTCGATTGATTTTAATGTCAGGTCAAACGTGAAATTTGCATAGTCGTGAAATCTGCCGACCGCTGGAGAGCCAAAGGCCGTTCCAGACTTCTTGCGGATGACCAACAAATTACGTTGAACACAGTTAGCAGCACGAATGCATCCCGTGTTGGAGTTTTCAAAATGATGCACTACTCATTGAACGAGGAAATATCCCGTAATTACGTCTCTTCACTTGTTTCGACGAAACATCCCTGGATTAACGGTCGAACGGTGATTTATTGATTGCATACTCAAAATACATCGGATTCAGAGTTTGAGACTATAAAATGATTCATTCATGAACACTTAGTTGTGGCAGACTACTGAATATTCAATCAATATCTATATTTTATTATGAATTTCATTGGTTCGGATTTCCTAATTCTGTTGTTTCCGGTAGACCGCTCGCAGCTACCTTTCAATCGTATTCTTAAACTCGACAAAAATGTGAAGATTAGATCTAAATATGGAAATTTGCGTTGGTTCCAACCACGTATTGAGAGTTTTTGAATAAAAAGTTATAATTGATTGCACTGTGAGCGAATGACATGAAGGTGAAGCTGGTGAATCAAAAAAATGATTCAATCTTTCATTTTTTGACATCTACTCTTAGCACAAGAAACCAACAATTCTCACTCATTTTATATAAAAAACTCCTCATTTGGTGTGTTGAAAATAAAAAAAATAGTATATTTTCTTGTGTTATCTATTCAAATATCACACTATTACTCAGACGCAATGTAATTTAATTAAACATTAGTAACTTATATACGTAATTTATAGACAATCACAAAAAAATTCAATGGAAGGGGTTTACTTGTTGATTGATTGACAGCAAATTATCAATATTTGGCTTCAGTTTTCTTACGAATAACTGCAAATTCCCCCCTTCTTTGATATTCAATCTGCAAGTTTTTACATGTAACACTCGCTAGAGTCAAAACATTTCATTTCTTCACTATCGAAACCGGATAAAATTTCATGGACCCCAGCTTAGAAATTGTGAAGCCCCATTTTTTGGTCACGTCAGTGTAGACCCTCGTCAAGTCTTTCGTGGACCCCTGGGGGTACATCCGGACCACTTCGGAAATCACTGGCATATACCTTAGTTTCAGATACGAATCGAAAGAAAAATCACTAACGAAAAAGATTTAAGATGAATATTGAACTACACGAGAGAAAAAGTACTTTCGATACCACATTTTTATATGAATATTAAATTATACGAGAATTAATTCAGGTACATTCATTGTGAAATTGAATCAGACAAACTTCATCTACATAGAACAGTTACATTCTCGATGACGGACTTCGGAGATATTATTACCGGAGTCGTTCAAGTGATTTGGCACATTTTATTCCACCAATGGCGGTCCATATCAGAAAAACGCGACGGACTGTGGCTACTCATCGTTTTGAGATGTTTAACTCAGTACACACCGAACTCTACTATTCAAGAACACTATCATTTAGAGAACTGCGTGTGGAATAAACATCCTGAGAAAGTTTTTCCAAAGGGATTTAATCTCCAGCGATTCAAATCCAATGTGAATAGCTACTTTCACAAAGCCACCACTCTTAGAGCGCTTCAAAGATTTTAATTCAGTGCTTGTGTTTCGTCCTTGAAAAAAACGAATCGAATAGTTGTCTTATCAACTCATTAGGACCTTTTTGGATATAATTACGAAATGAAGAACTCATAATTTTTTCAGATTTCATTTTCATTTGCGCTTTTGTGCACTTCCGGCTCTAAAATGGTTTGGAGATAGATAGAAAGATATATGAAATCATTTTGATATTGAAAAATCTGGGAAAACTTCAAAAATTGAAGTTTTCTTGAATGAAGTTGTGGGCAAGTGCTAGTGGGAACAACAGATTGATACATGTTGATCATTGTTTTTTAGGTGTATGATCTTCCACAATGTGATGAAAGAAAAAACTAAATAAATAGACAATCTGCTCAATTGTCACAAATTGCCACAAATTGGTCTGTATCTATGAAAAAAACTGAATTACTGTACTTTATAATAAACAATTCTTTCCCGTTTTTAAATATCAAAATTCACTTATGGACAATGCCTTCGACCCACGTCAAGGAAAAATAGCTGAACCGTTGTACACCAAGGAAACAGTAAGAAACAGTAAATGAATCTATTTCTCCCTTGCAATTCTTGAAGTTATATTCTGTCACCAATTTTAACTTCCATTAAGTCGAAGCACCTTTGTTCATTTGATGATTGATCTCCCAGTTCAGATGGCAGAAATAAAATTTAGCTAAATACTGTTACTCTGGTTTGGTAGGTGAAAACATAGGTCATCCTGTTGGATTTTGTCATTCCTTGTACTACTTTTGTGGTACCAGAGTTTGTTCGGAACGATACTATAGACAGGTTTTGGTTCAAGAAAACAGCTTGTAGCACCTTCCCTTGTAAGAAAGTCATCAGATTCATAACATTTCAGTGTCATTGGTGTGAATCTCGACCAGAGATGATCTGTTCGATTATTCTGTTGATGAAAAGTTGGTTTTTCAGCTCAATTCCAACCTGGAAGTAGTTTGGTGAAAACCAAGTGTATGGGGTAGGTTTTGGCTAATCTCTTGGTCATGAATCAGTGATGTATAATTGATTTGCACAAAATCCATCTGTCTCTTGTTAGCATTTCCTTCACCTGTGTGATACTTGACTATAGAAAGCATTAAGTTAGAAAGCATTCCCAGAATGGTGCATTTTTCGACATCATAGGAACTGTCACGATACAGGAACAAGTAATACAACTATACGTAATGATACTGATGATGTTGAGTGTAGCAATTTCAAAACTTCATTTCGGGAAAACCCCAATGTAGTTTTTATGTAAATTGTTCGACGAAACACAGGTAAAAAGGTCTAGAATCCATTCCGTCGAACACTGTGATTATTTCAATGAAAAACCCTAAAAAAGTCGACGAACGCAAACAACGATTAATTCATATTCCAGCAGTGCGTTACGCTATTGAATTTCACCAATGCTTTCCTGATATATAGCTGCAATTATATTTTGGTAATAAATTATCGTTCTGCACTAGTATCTAGCGTGCAATCCTGTTTTGTCGTGTACAAAGTGATACAGGCAGTAGCACGGAATAACTGAATATTATTTTATTACTTGAATCCGATACGAAATATTTCCTTAGGATTTGCTTTCAGAATTTTGGTGGTTTCAAAGAATATCTGGGAGAATTGTTATATATGCTCAATCTGTTCATGAGGAATATAAGAAGTAGGTGTGTTACGAATAAATCAGTAATATACGTTTGTTATTAAAAAATGAGATATGACACTTACTGTGTTTTTTTACCGCTTTCATTTGTAACTAACCTTACTGGAATAACGTGGTAAAGTTTCATTAATCATTTTTCATAATGATATTCTACCACGTAGTAACGACTATCTATCAGTTTACATTTGAAATTGTTTTTTTTTCATAACCTTTAATGCTGTTATTCTATATGAATTAGACTTGCTATATGAGCCAAAATCACATATCGAATTTGTTTTCAATTGTATTCTATTTCCATCACTTTTGTTGGCTTACATCTATTACCACTCGACCAAATAAACCCAGCTACTTAACGAAGACGATTAGTTTGTATGGTGAGTGGTCTTTCAGGTCAGATGGGAAAGGTATGGCTCTGCCAAACTCTAAAAACCTGATTCAGTCCCCAGTGGGGCAGGCACAAAGTATGTGCTCTGCTGTTTCATAATTTCCTCAACAGAGGCGACACACACTGCCTTTCGACAGTCCAAGTCTCTGCATATGATGATTCAACTGATATTGATCTGTGAGAAGGCCTGTTAGACATCGTAGTTCATCCCTACTGCGGTCCAACAACTGTTTGGTATCAAGCTTCGAAGGGTGAATAAACGCCTTGAAGTGAGCCAATCCTGGAAGATGCTGTCAGAAGTCCATTGATCTTCTTGCTATCCAGGTGTTCAATCTTTGTTTGGCAAAGCCTAAAGCGATGCTACTGACAGGTTCTGGTCCAATGAAGCTGCTCGCAGCGCCCTCTTCTGCAAGAGAGTCAGCAGCCTCATTACCTTCCAGGCCAGTATGGCCAGGAATCCATACCAGAAACGATATGTTGATTTTCCAATCGGGGATAGTTGTTTTTGGCAACTTGCAACCAATTTAGACGTTGCTAGGTAGGAGCCAAGAGCTTCCAATGCCGCTTGACTGTCCATGAATATTTTCATTGACTTGTGTATGAGGTTGGATTCTCCCAATCTTTCCGCACACAATGCAATAGCGTGAATTTCCGCTTGAAATATAGTTGCATAGGTTCCTAGGCAGGTTAATATCTCTGTCCTGGGTCTGCGACTGAAAACACCTGCACCAGAACTGGACGGTGTTTTTGTTTCATCTGTAAATCAACAACTATCTGCTCTTTATCTGTCTTTCTCCGTGAGGATCCAGTCCTCTCTACTTGGGAACAGTACTTTATAAGTCAGTTCGTAAATGACAGTTGGTGGCATAAAGTCAGAGGTCATTTCCAAAATACTGTGAGTTCCACTGTAAACCAATAGTCTGTTGTACTCTGCATATAATTGATTTTTGCAATAGGTAATGTGCTAAATGCAGTCCATCTAGCCTCTTCTTTCAGAAAAATGTGGAGAGGAAGGAGATCCCCAAGTTTTAAAACAAATCCTTCGACATGTCCATAGGGAAAGTCTGGCTTTTCGCAAGTGAGCGTTCCAGGTGAGTTTTTTATCAAGGACAATGTCAATATATTCCACCTTCGTTCCCAATGAAATTACCTCACTATTGAGGGTAAGTGGCATTAGATCGTCTAATTTTCTGCTCCTGGTGAAGGGGATAATGCTGGGGTTGACAGACATCTGCTCCCTCAGGCACCAATTGTGAACAACGTCAATCGTGCTCTAGATAATATTACAAGCTATCCTTCCCGACATGGACTTAGCCAAGATTACGAGGTCATCTGCATAAGCTTACAGATCTACTTTTCTTCTGTTGGGAGCATCAAGTAGACTTTCCGTCAGGAGCGATCACAGAAGGGGAGATAGTACCCCACCTTGAGGACAGCCTGTGGTGACCCTGAAACTAGTTGCCACGTCTTGAAGAGTCGTGGTTGCAGTTCTGTTTAGCAGCATGGCATAGATCCAGCCAATTATGGTTGATTCTATACCTTTCCTAGCGGGGTGCAGATGCTCATTCAGCAAACTCTGTATATACATGAACAGAAATCTTGTTGAGTTTTGTTCCGTAATTATTACTGTAATAGTTATTGGGGTATAGGTTGTAACTTTATTTGTTGATAATGTTCAATATGGAACATAGATAAATGTAAATTTGAGTCAAGTTGAAAGGAATACGTAATAACTGAAGAACTGAATGAATAAAGAGGAATCTTCTTCACCGATACGCCTCGATGACACGAAAGGGGGGAGAGATTGGAGATGTAGGAGTTCCCTCGATAGTGGTGGCGCTAGACAGAGAAAAATGCCCAGTTGTTAGGCTTCTGGCGTGGTCTATGGGAGCAACGGTAATGAATGAGTATGAATTTCAGTGTTACCGTGATTCTCCAAAAATAACTCAAATTATAAAATCACCCGATTTCTATGAGATGGGTGCTAATGATCAAATTCATCTAATCCTTTCCCACAGCACTTGGATGAAACGGAATGATACTACTCGTTGTTACAACTGCTCTTAATTCTGTTGAAGATTATTTTCAACGTGGTTCACTTTCTTGATGACTCTTCTCTACCATTGCAGAGCATGGATGCCTGACCTGAATGTTATTGATTCCTTTTCTAGCAAATTGATGGTAGTTGGATTCGTAATTTAGTATCTGATATCCTATACATATACAGGAAATCCTTTTCAGTTCCATCACGCCTAGAAGAGTCAATTTGGGATCCCTTATTGATAGTTTTTTGTGCATATGGAAAACATCATTACTATTCATATCGTATTGCCTTAGGAATTATTTTATCAGCTGGGAAATAGTGACTGATGTCTCAAGTTTCTGTAATTCCATGTCGTTACTTTCGCAGCGTTGGTGATCACAGTTACTGCGACTCTGGTTTTATATCATCACTGGTAAAAGTGGCTTGGTTTCTTATAATTTGATAACCTGACCTTATTTGTGTTCCATTGAGAACAGGTAGCCAGATTTTATAACAGATTTTATGATTCATTGCCTCTTTCCTTATTTTTGTATTCTTTTGAATTTTCATCGCCTCTCTATATACTGTTGAATAGTAATTCTGAGTTTCACCAAGTATCTCCTAATGAGATGATGTGAATGCTTTCTTTGTCGAGAGTATGTTTGCTTACAGCTGATTTGTCGGTTTTTCTGATTCGACGATTTCTCTTGTGTTCAGAGAGACGGATATCTTTACTGTATTTAGTGGTTCCAATATGGATCAACCAGCTGCTACAAGAAATCCGGTATTCCCTGGGTATACCTGCTTTAGGCAGTCGTAATATGCAGTAATAGGAGGTACACTCGAATTGCTCTGGCTAGCTGTGAAGGAGCTAGCCACTCGCCCCAGCGAAACGTCAGGAAAAAAATCCAAAACTCGGCGGCCTTCAAACCCAAATGAAAGTAGTGACACTGGATAGCCTGGTGATGCTGAAGGTTCTTTGGAGTCCTTAGCTGACCTTACACTTTGTCTGGTGGCTTTTGTCGGCTTACATATTGCCTTCACGTGGTGTATTTCTGAAATTCTCTCAATCTGGTCTGTTACATTTTCAAAATAGGAAATGAAAGCTTCCTCCTCAACTAGCCTAGCTGGGATCACTTTGGCGTCATAGTGAAAGTGATGGAAGGTCTTACGCTGTTGATGTGTTTCAGGAAGGCGTCTAGTTCAGTATTCCCATGGTTCCATATTATGAAGGTGTCATCAACGTATCTCAGCCAGACACGAGATTTCTTGTGGGCTTTTTCAATGGCCAGAGTTTCAAACCACTCCATATATATGTTGGCTATGACTGGTGAAAGTGGCGAATCCATTGGCAGGCCCTCATCTTGTGTAAAGAATTCGTCCTTCAGTTGGAAATAACAGTTTCCTACACAGCATCCTAGTAATTCCATAATTACTTCTGTAAGTGAATTCGTTCTATCTTTCAGGTCCTCGTCTTCGGATAGCTTCCTCTGTATGATTTGGAGTGCTTCTTCCGCTCAGACCGATCATCAGCTCCAGAGATTCGGCTACACAAAACTTGTTTAGATTTTTACTCCATATAATACAACCATTACAAGGAAAAACATCGTCTTTTGTGAAGAATTCAAGGCATTTTGTCGAACTACTAGAGGCAATTGAAGTCACACATGAAGATCATTTGATCAGTTTCGACGTGGAAAGCCTTTATACCAATGTTCCGGTCGAAGAAGACCGGACTAATGAAATTCTTTAGTTTTTTTTTCTAGATAAACAACAACAAAACAAAAGTTATAAACGTTTTCGTACCTGGACTATGATTTTCCAGGCAATAATTTTGCTACAGCAGCAGCTACTGCATTAGAAATTTCATAAGACAAATTTTCGAACTCACTATTGCTGCTGCTTTTCATATCGTCCAGACGGATGCCAAAAAAAAAGAATTTCGGAAAATGTCAACATCGATTCAAGTATTTTGGAAACAATGTCTTTCATATGAACTTTTTTCATAAAATCAGCCAAATAATGTAATTTGAATCAAATCATCCAAGGAAGTATACACAAAAATCGATATTTCTTAGCAAACTGCAGGTTGAGAACATGTTTTGTTATCGTTTGTTTGAAGGTGATTGACAATGTTCCATTATGGATTTCACTAGTTCGGACTTCCATTGTCTACTACATAAAATGATTTGAAATCAACAACTAAAAAAGAAGAATTTAAAATAAATAGCTGTAAATAGATAACAATTATGTTAAGCTAAAAAACCTGAAATGAAATAATAATGAAATAAAATATAAGTAAAAATGGAACAAATTGAACAAAAAATAAACAAAATGAAATTGAAAAGTTAAGAGATTCCAAGCCAAGTTAATTCACGACGTGAGCTGACTATTTATAGGTCATTTGAGTACTTTCACTCATCTCTGCTTTTCTTTTTCCGCTTCACTGGTTTAGTGGAAGATGACCGTTTGGCGGGAGTTTTCCATTTTTCGCTTGATTATGGGTTTTCATATGTTGTGTATCTCTACGCTAGCTTGGCTGAATACATTGTTGGGTGACATGTATGCGGCTTCTTTGAATTTCTTCTTAAACCGATGTTCCTCTTTGTGTATGATCTCAGCTTGAGACCATTCGATGTTATGTTGACGGGTCCAAACGTGCTCTGCTATTCCTGATTTGCTGGTTCCCCCTCACTGTGTGTGTTTCTTGTGCTCGGCAATGCGAACATACATTTTATTATGATCTACTGATCAAAATTGATAGATTGTTCATAGAATCAAAACTCTTGTATTCAACAGCTGACTAGATTATTTCAACAGTTAAAAACAATATTGAGAGATGATGAAAAAGAAATGTCAAATAATACAATTTCCTGGGAACAACCTCCTAGCAGAAAGTAATGTGTAATTTTTTATGACTGTTGAGTTTGAAAATTTGACACTGACTATATTATATTGACTTTTCTTTTCGAGTTCTGGATTCAACTACAGCACTGAAAGTCACGCTTGATGTAAATCAATCGACTCATGAAAGGTGTTTTTTCGTCAAATGCAAGAATCATCAAAAAAATTTGAAAAATATTATTGTACTGACTAATACTTGATGAAAATCCGTAGTAAATATTCAAAAACACACTTCAATTTAGGATTTCCACTTGAAAGTTCCCAAAAATGCCATTGCATAGCGATGTGGTTTTGTTAACTTCCGATTGAAAATCTCACATTGAAGTGTGATTATTTGAAAACGGTGCAAAAAATTGGAGCTTGCAATAAAAATGAAAATCTTAAATATGGGGCAATTTGACAACATTCATTATAGATAACACGATGAGATCTTCTCCTATGAAAATGCTTTCTATGGGATAGACGATCGACGAATAGAACACTTCAGTTCTTCAATCCAGTATTATTTATTAATGGACTTTTGCGGGTCGAAACAGAGTTGTGTCATGTTGTATTCATCGACATCCAGTATTCCAAAATACTATTCTCAAAAATGACATTTTTGAAATACACTGATGAAAGAGGAAACTTTGAAATATTTCAGATGAAGAACTAATTACTGAAAAAAAAACTTTCACGTAAAGCATGATGTAATGTTGGGGAAAGTTTCAACTTCAAAGATGTTTTCTTTGCGTAGAATAATGTTCTTAGAAATATATGAGCTTTGAGATATACTGACTTTCAAATGTAAATTTTTGAATTGTGAGTGCTTGCGAGGTTTCCTGATAATTTGGAAGATCTGTTAGATACCGTTATTTGGACTATAGCCATTTTCCTAACATCTTCTGTAGAATAATCCTTGCGATCATTTTGAAATTGATTTCCTTGTATATGTATTCAACAGTTGATGTGAATTTCATAATCAGATTATCAAATTCAAATGAGTCGAAGTAAATGATAAATAATGGAACATGTCGAAAAAGTTAAGCTCCATAATTCTCTTTGATTTATGGTGATATTGAAGAAACTGATCATGTGATATATTACCTGAACTCAAATTCTGAATATATTCTTGAGCTGCAACAAAACCCATGAGAACACCTACTCGTATATCGATCTATTTTGTACAGAAACTGAGATGGAGGAACTGATAGATTGACTATAATATTTTCATTTCATCAAACTGAAACAAATCACGAAAGTTTTTGAAAATTGAGGAATAAACTGAAATTTGTTTTTTTTTGTACTTTCATGAAGGCCGAATTCNGTGAATTCCCGATTAGAATCGTTGCTGGTGTCATCAATGTACATCAGAATCACTATCACCTTGTGAATTTATGATAACATTATTAGTAGCTGAATCAAGAGAAGGTTTATGTGGGGATTCAAATCATTCAAAACGTTTTGCATGTTTGTATCGTTTTCTTCATTCTTCTTCACAACTGATATGAAGCATTCACCGCACAAGCCTCCAATGTACTTTAAATTGAAGTTAATATTTCCATCAGCTATATATCGCTCTAGTAATGCACATACGAATTCGGTAGGTTCATATCTGGATGTTAAGAAAGCAATGTTCATGATTTCCTGATTCCCCTGAAGAATAGGCATTCAATCGTGATTATTTTCTTTTTCAAATTATAGATTTTTATCGCACACTGTATTGTCGATGTATACAATACAATAATACTATTCCAAATGAGTAATTTCACTGTCAAACAGTGGGCACTGTTTGTGGCCACGTATCTTGTGGGCACAAACGTATCGAAATTCAGAAATCTGTGAATTCTGAGCATATCTAAGAAGCAAGAGCCGCAGCAAAAAATTCTCAGCTGGGAAATAAAACGTGAAAAAGACTTGAGCAGTGATCAGCACTCTCCAAGGTTCATGTGACAAAAAATCAACAACTGGAATAATCCTGCCATAGGAAGAAGTATTAGGAAGCACAAGTTTCAAGAAAAATCATACTACAAGTTAATATAGGTCAAATATGTTCGTTCGTGTTGATGCACAAGCAGATATCCACAATTTTCACCAGTTGAAACATTATATTTGATTCAATCTGAATTTAATTCAGAGTCTGACGATGCTTCATTGATGGAATGATCAGTAGCAACGACTATAGTATCGACAAACTGACACAATCCCATTTCATACTAATCTCTCATCAGATTTCCATATCCAAGAGTACATTCCTCGTCTATGTGCAATAGAGGAAACAAAACCGCATCCTTCGGCAAGAGGTCAAATGAAATTACAGGTCTAACTTGTAACGCCAAAGGGAACTAGAGCTGCATATGCTTTAATCCTGTTAATTCAGAGATTGAAATATTACACACCAGATTTACGAAGAGCTCAGGGACTTATGTACAGACGATCCGCAAGGTTACATCTAATGCCACTGAAAGTAATTTAAAAAAACTCATATTCACATCACATATATTTTTGATTGAAGAAGCTACTGTAAACTGAAACGCATCTTCAGTAAAGGTGAAAGTGGTTCATCATGATGGATAATTCTTCCTTTCGAACAAATATTTTTATAGATACTTTTTTGCCTCTTTGTCTTCCAGCTCATTACTCTATTATGTTGAGCGGTTTTCGGCCAATTTTCTTCTACGAACCAGCCGAACCAGCCTGAAAAATTTCCCAGGCATTTGGCAATGATTATGTTGATGAAGGCATTATTTGACGTTGGTTTGCAAAATTTCGTTCCAAAATTTCAGCCTCGAAGATGATCACTGAAGTGGTCCACTTACAGTAATCCAGAACAAGGATTTGTAGTAGGGCAGCTCAAGCAGGGATTTCGGGACTTACTGAAGCGCGGCAGATTAATATACAGGGGGATACCTTGTACCCGATTAAGTACCTCCACCAAATATGAGCTTCATATATGAGGCCGCCTGTGAGGGATAAAGGATCAAATCAGTAAAAAAAAATTGATCATCAGAAATCCTCGAGCGGGTCAGATTAAGGAAGGGTGAGTTAATTACCTGCTGAAAAGTGTATATTCCAGTAATTTGACAATTTGAGAGTAACGTAAAGAAAGGGGAGAGCAACAAAGTTGTAAAAAAATAACGTCATTTCGACATTCTTGAGCGTAGCTAATTTTTTTTCAGTTTGAAGTAATTGATTCCAGAATAACGAAAAATATATAATCTGACGATTTCCGCAAGCCGAAATAACAAAAATTTGTCGATAAAGTTTAATGTGTCCAGCTGTGTGATACCTATATTTCCCTCTACGAGTTTCCATTCCTCTATTCTCTATTCACTTTTTCTCTATCTATTACTCTCTCACTTCGTCCCCACTCTGAATTCCCTTTGGAAAATCTGACGCGCTCGATTAAATTTTTTTTCTTTCCACTTTTAACCCTTGCGTACAACCACCCAAACGTTGCGTGGGATGGTGGAAAAACTAGGTGTCAGCTCCCATGCGTTTTTTTATGATTCACAAAGTATTGTAAAAGTCAAAATGTTCGAAAAATGGGTACCCCATGATTTGAACGATCGACAGAAATTATCACGTTCTGAGGTATGTTCTCCTTTGCTTTTGCGTAACCAAAACTATTTTCTTTGGGTCGGATCATCAGGTGTGGAGAAAAGTGGATCCTTAGGGACCACAGGAGACGTTCATGACAGTGATTTTGCACTGATGAGCCACATAGGCACTTCTCAAAGGCGAAAACTCACCAAAAGAATATAATGGTTACTCTATGGTATTCAGCGGCTAGTTTGATTCAATATAACTTTATGCATTTGGGCCAAACCATAACAGCAGGGTTTTACAGTGAGTAATTTGACAAAATGAACCAGAACGAAGTTCTGCTTCACCCAGTATACTCTACAGACCTCTCGCCATCTGACAACTATCTTTTCGAACACTTCGATAACTCCTCACGGATAACACCTTCGCCAATCAGGACCAGGCAAAGCAGCCTTCGTCGACTCCATCGAATCCCGAGCTCATACTTTTCATGTTGACGGAATTAATCGAATTGTGTTACGTTGTCAAAAGTGCACTGGTTCAAGTGGTGTCATTTCGATCAAATTATTCAAAGTAGACTCATGAAAACGAACAAAACTGTTGGAAAAACCCAATACAACAAAATAAAAAATAATCGTAACTATTTCTGGTCAGAAACTTTTTACAATCAAGAACAAAATAAATTTGAATCGCCTCTATATAAGTAACGATTTATATGTAAATTAACTGCGGTGTTGAAATACTAAAATAGTAAGTTGAATTCAATGATACATTGCAAATAAATTTAGAAAGAACACAGTATGAATCTTGAACATCTTGAATATCAAACGAGTTCTTCCCAACACCAAACCGTTATTTAAACACTTCGACACGTGTTACCAAATGTTAACCAAGTGATCACTTGGTGATCGAAACACGTGTCGAAGTGTTGAAATAACGGTTTGGTGTTGGGATAAAACTCCAATAATATTCATTACCATATCAAAGGTTCCAAACAGTGCATCACAAGCTATAACACCTTAATATAAATTGTTTTCTGGTATATTGCATGCATACCCCTTCTGCGTTTGACAAATGTATTTATAGTACATCAAAGAAAATAACATAGTCTTCTCAAGCAAGTGGCACTGCAATTCATCCACAAAGTCACTGAGATATTTCTACCCGCTATGCCCCTTGAGGACGTCGCTAAGGATCTATCAAAATAGGGACTTTCGACAAAGAACTTCGAAAGAGGCGGCCGACGCTGTTTATCATATTGCGGTAAAAATAGTATCAATAGGTATTGGACTGGGGGTAATAATATTAATTTTTTAATGACAAATTCTGTATGATGCGAAGATAATTGAAATATCGTGAAAACCAATTTTGTTTGAATATTTAACTTTGAGAAGGACAATTTATATTTGGAATATTTTTTATTTTGAATTGTTACCTTCTACAAATCTATAAAGTAATCAGAATATTAAATTCGAGAATAAATACAAAAGTAGAAAGGGCAAAAAATTACTTCATTTGATAAATAATTAGCCTTTCAAAAAAAATCTAATTTATCAGTGACTTGAATTTATCTTCTGGTGATGTTTAAAACATTATCCATTTTCTTTATCAAACCTATTCAAATCAAAACATTATAATTTGGAATTATAATTCGTTTATTGATGTAAATCAATTTGATATTATTATTATTGACACTGATAATATCGAATTGATCGTAGGCTTGATAATGAAGATGGATAAAGTTTTCTAAACGTCACCAGATAAGTATACGAATAGAATAAGTTTCAGCGATAGGAATTTGAACATCTGAATTTAAGGTTGAACCGCGCTCGAAGTTTTGCATTGTTTGACATTTCGGCTTCGAATTTGGAGCCATTTTCAAGAAGTAGAACAGAAGGAGAACAGTGTGGCTGCACTGAGAGACACATTTTAGGTTTTTGATGTTTTGATCTTACCAAACCTTCAAGAAGGTATGATATTCATTGACCTATGTTTCATCCAAATGAAAAATAGATTTACTCAGTGTTCTGGTTTTCTTCATTCCTCGTGAATAGTTTATATTTCTACAATCTACAATCTCTGATAGTTTTATTAACATGATCTTCATATCTTGTTTCCCAAAAAAGTTCAGCTCTTGTAATACCGTCCATAATCTAGTTCTTCTTATATCAGCGAAAAACTGTCTTCATGAATAACTGACAAAACTTCATTCGATGAAGGTGATTTTTTTTTATGTTGAAAGAATGTACTGTTTTCTTGATAGAATCCTTGATGTTTTCGTCGATAACCAAACACTTTCTGCCAGTGGATACTTCCGGCTACAAAAAGCTGTTATCCTCCTTGAGTTCCTTAAGAATTTTAAAAATTGTCGATCTTCATTCTCTCGCATTTTGCACTACTTCCTCCTTACGTTTCATCCCAGGTGGATATTGTATTCATAAAGAATTTTGAACATTCATAACAATTGTTTTTTCATTTATATTCATTGCTGACAGTTTCTGACGCTTCCCGGTTCCGAAACAACTAGTTTCCATGTTTGTACAGCATTTTATTCAACGCGCTCTCGAAATGAACTGAAGACTATCACTAAAATTAAGATTAAGACTAACCCCTCTACCATGCCCTTCAAACTCACAACATAAAATAATGAAATATTTTCTTCCTAGCCAAAAAGCCATATCGGTCCTATTGATGGGTGCGGTGTGTCTGTTGACGATATAATACAGAGGAATATTTATACCGCCTTTAAAACTGAATGTTTTTTTCAATATCCTTGAACAGAATACTTAGTTTTTGGAGAATGTCTTGACTGGACATACTTTCATATTTTGTGATGAATGAGATTTTTCAAGAATAATAATTCAATTTGTTGAGAGTAAATGATTTGAATACAATACGTTTATGACACTTATATAAATTGATATACTGCTGGTTTGTCTGGACAGACTATAGACACTCACTTAGCAATAAGTTCTTTTCATGCAAACAACCATGTATTTGTCGTGAATGAACATCATCATTATCAAACAAAAATACTGCAACAAAAAACGTTTCTACAAAATGTGTCATCTTCCGTAATCCAACTCCACAACATAAGAACAGACCTTTATTGATTCACCGTCACCGTCAAACTCTTCAGCTTCATTGAGTTGAAACGTCAAATTATGCGAGTAATCGGATGAAAACTGAGTTTATGTTGGCAATAACCAAGCAGATGATATAATATCATTCAAATTATAGAGCCACTAGTATAACGACATTGAGAAGGAGGCGTCTTATAGTTAGAAATGAAATTTATGAGGATATTAACCCTATTAGGGACATATCATAGGAAGAGGCGAATTCCAAGAAGATGGGCGTATCGCGTTATTGAAGATTTGAGAATGCACTGGGGAAATTCGATAAGAATCTTGGAATTTCATGAGTTGATAATGGATGAATTGGTATTTAGGTAATGTTCAAGGAGCACTACAGTGAACAAATTCACAAAATCTTCATGATAAATTATGATCGTCTTTCAGTCCATTTTCACATAAATTATCCACCTTTAGGAAAATAATACACCGAGCAATCCCTCCACCTGAAGAAACTTCCAGAATAAACTGAAAATAATTAAACAAATTGCGGTAAACAATCAAGTAACAGTTTCTTCATTAGAAAAGATAATATCATATGAAACTTATAAAACGCTCATGAGTGAATTATAGCCAAGTATAAGAAAACACAATACATGTAAATACATGTCTTGATTTTTTTCACTTAAAAACATGAAAACTTCTGATCTCAGATCAAAGAGACGGTTCAAAATTTTCCTGCAAGATAACCACCTTACTTCTGTATGCAGGGGTGAAATTTTGAACTTGCCACCCATTTCTTCACATATTGAGGAGAATAGTCTTGTGTTCAGAGCCCTAGCCTTTATGAATTTGATAACTTTCACAGCATCTGATAGAACGGAGTTAAAATTTTCCGGCATACCTTCAGCAGCTAATGCTTCTCGAGGTATGACACAATGCATACTTTTGCATTCAGGAGCAACTCCTTTAATTTTTGCTGCTAGCCCTGTCAATTTTCTTGACATAGCTTTTGCCCCATCTGTACACAAGCCAATACACTTGGACCAGGGAATGCCTACTTTGAGCACATCGATTACTCTTCTATCACATCTTCATTATAATCAAATCGCACGAAAACAAGTAGCTGCGCCATGTTTGTAACATCAGTTCTTTCGTCAACTTGAAGTGCAAAATAAGTGCATTCTTGGAGTTTTAAAGCCAGTTGTTCTTCAATATTATTAGACATATCGTCAATTCGTCTTTTTACTGTGTTATTTGACATTGGTATTTTTTAAATTTCTTTGGCTGCCTTTTCTCCTATCACGACGTCTCACCTATTGTGTGAGGCTTGCCATCTTTTGCAATTCTTCAACTAGCAAGGTATGACTCCTTTATGGAAATAGTATCAGTATTGACAAACTTTGTACAACACTGGGTTTCGTTCTTTAAAAAATTACATTTTCTTTTGAAAAATTCAAATCACTCACAAATCAAATCAGGGTGCTCAGTATTTTGGTGTCGCATCAGTGAAGAAGGCTTCATGTATTGGTTCGAGAGTGTTTCAAGACAAACAACATATTGAGGAAAAAGAATGTCACTGGCTTAAGTCCCTGGCTTCACTATAAAATCGTACTGTAAGTAGCTTTCATCGTATTTACGATTGGCCAGTAATTTAGGGTTTTTAGCACAATTCTTTGAAGTGGAAGAGGACGTCAGAAATCGTTTCATAGTTCAGTTTCCTTATACGAAATCAATTTAAATATTTTTGAAGACCCACAGGTAAAAATTGAAACACTCTTTGTTTACCACTAGGTAAAATTCCTGAAGTGTTTTATTGTTTTATCACCTAGGAATTATAAATTTCAATGTAATAGAAAAACAGGTCGTTCACTGGGTTATGGGTATTTCGACTCGTGAGCTGAGTCATGTTTGCTATTAACAGCATGTTGCTCACATCACTCACGCGTACCACTTAAAACGTTACCTCGTACCACTGGTGGTACTCGTAATACCGGTTAGGAACCCCTGCTCTAAATACAAAATTAGAACAGCTTTCATAAGTTATAGTAATTTAAGCAGAATTCTATACTATGCTAAACCCAAACTATTATAAGTTTGACAACCCTGGTAATTTCTATAATCTCCAGTGTTGAATTTTATAGTTGTTGAATTTTCATGAAATAAACAAGTCATCAATTACACAGATCAAATGTGGACTTGTAAAATAGCAAAAAAACAACATAAAATTATTGGCCGAGGGGAAAGTAGAAAAGAGTTTCTTCAAAACACATAAATAGTGCTTGTTCTGTTTTGAGATCGTAAACAAGTTTCTCTCGAAACGTCAACTTTTTAATGAATACAAATGAATTTTGTTGTTTCACTATTTTGTTGTAGTTAAGTTCAAGATGCGATTAATTACTGACTCATTTTGTTCTCTTTTTCCCATTGAAGAAATTTGTATTCATCATCGCAGTGAGCTTTTGAAATGAAGCTCGTATTTTCTCTAGTGAATTATATTTTTTAATTCATGGTATAGAAAATTGAATTACTCAAAAATTCAGTTAGAAAACCAATTCCATTAAAGTAGTTTCCCACTCTCTTCACTTGTTTTTTCTGAATATGCGAGGTTTAGTACCAAGACTAGCAAAGTATTCGTAATAGGTGAAGCTTTTTTTTCACATAAAAAATAACAGAAGTTATAGAGGGGGGACACGAATACCGTTTACCTACTAATGATACATTTTTTCATTCTCATGAAGGTTTTTCTTACGAGCTCTGAAACCTTGATTGAAATGTAGTTGGGTATTGATAACACTTCATCCCAAATTTTACCATTTCTAATTGTTCTTTCTCTACCAGAGTCTGAAATTTCATGTTACTTTTCCAAAAGGTTAACTCATCTTTTGAAATGATGAAAATGTATGACGGTATCATTCCCTTATATATATATTGCATTCACCTGCAACCTGATGCATTCACTAGTGATATTAATGTTTTTCTTACTGTATAAAAGACCAAATTGTTCAAAAACTGAAGTCACATCATATTGCTAACGAAATAATTGTTTTACTATAACTAGCGACCCACTCGGCTTCGCACGGGTGCAATGCTGATACAAAATACATAAATTCAAAGGCATAGAGGAACAGTGATGAAAAGATAATTTTCAGTGTCACAATTTTTCAGGTTTGAAGGTCGCGGATTTTTGGAATTCCTTCCTGACGTTTCGCTAGCGCGAATGGCTAGCTTTTTCAGAGGTTCATACATCCTGAGTTGATATATCCTACAATGGACGCGACTTTTTTCTCGCGGTTGGCGCTCCAGTTGAAATATTCAAAAATCTTCTCCAATTGCACATCTACAACGTGGAGAAGCCTCAGTTGGAATGTTTGAAGATCCTCCAAGATCTATGAAGTATCTATATACCAAATTTCAGCTTCCTAGGACTTACCACCATAGAAAAATAGAGATGAATGTGTGAGTGTTGAGTGAGTGGATTTCTAATTCATAAGTATAGATTTGATAATGATGTTTGTACATTACTATTGTAGAGACCCTCAGTTATGTGACTGTCCCAAGTAAGGAATTGTATTTTCTTCCTACGAGTAGGCAGTAATCCATTACCCAACCACAATTACGAACCAATCACAGATATGCCAATTCATTATTTTACAGTTGTGTTTAATTTATTTTCATACGCAAGTGAGCTTTGAAAATTTGCCAAACTACACGTGTTTCATCACACAATAGCTTCTACGGGCGTTCAATAAAAACTGTTACTACGTACGCCTGAAGAAGCTACTGTGCAGAATGACACATATTGTGGTTGGGAACACTTTAAAAAATCTCCCAGTGAACACCAGCGTTGATGGTTAACGTATTCGAGAGGTATCCATCGACGGCCACTTGCAGGAAACGTTCTTCCAGGAAGTTGGATGACCATACACAAAAATGTTACGACAAGCCATAGCTTCGAAATTTGGGCAGCAGACCCTCATGACACACATGGTCAAAGGCCTTAGAAATATCAAGCGCACCATCTCTTGACTCGCCATGTTTCTCAATTGTTTTATTCCAATTATGGACGATGTATCATGGAAAGTCGCCTGTGGATCTTTCTTTCTGAAAGCCATATCAATGATTGCTCAAAATGTTAAATCCTTTCAAATTTTCAGGAATATGGTTGATGGCTCTCACTATTAGTTTTGATATCACTGGTAGCAAAGCGACTGATCTGTAGTTATTTGGAAGATTTTTCTTGTCCTTTTCGGGAATAGGCTGAACGGAAACAATCTTCCAATGAATGCAACATTATTCAAATGCAACATGATTCAACAATCGGTTCAAATATAATTCTCAAGTTTTGGAATTCGAAGATATGAAAACGAACAAAATGAAGCCTTCAAATCTCAATTCGGATAACAATGCCACTTGAAAATGAACTGGCAACTAAATTATTCATAAATGCGGGTAAATAACCCTCGTTATTACCTACATAAATGGTACGTTTCGTGAAAACAGTGTTTCTGACTAGAGAGCCACTTGCCCTACTATTATTTATTCCATTATGCATCCGAAATGCCATGGAAAATGTTTGTCAAGACTAACTAAAGCTAGGGGTAAAGCCTGAAGCGTCCCCTCATCTCTTTGTGATATATTATTCAGGAAACTACCTCTTTGGTACAACGACTGTGTTAGCTTTCATTGAAAAGGTAGATATTTGGCGCCCATTGCTTCAAAAAGTACTTCTCTTTTCGTTGGATGAAATCTGACATTATATATCACTTGGTTTCGTTTGAGGAGTTGAGGGCATTGGTATATTTTTCATGTGTTCATTTCAAATATATTTTATTTATATTTCATCATCTTTGGAACTAGGGTAGACAGTCTTTAAGATTCGAAAATGAAATGTTTTTTCTGTGTAAGAGTAATCTGTTTGTTTACTTATTTTGATTTGTCAACTGTATATCTCTGGATTCCCATTACCTTGTTATCCTGAATAATATCATCATTCCCAAAAAAAAAATATTATCATTTCTTGCACATCATTTGGATATTTTGGTGTGACGACTACTCACCTTCTCATTTCTTAAATTCAGAAGTAGCTCTAGTTATCACTCACCTGAAAAAAAAAATTTGATTAAGATTTTTGTTCAAGTAACAGTTTAAAAAGGGTAAGATTGGAATTTGGTTGATTGACTGTTATTTACAAAATGAATGGGATAGAACGAGCAAGTCAAATTTTTGAACATCACCGAAATAGTATTGTATCCTTTTAGATTAGCCCCTGAAAAAAATTACTTTGGCACTGCTGGTCCTTGTCAGAACTTGTCGGTATCGCTTCTTTTTAAAAATATTCCGTTCGGCTTACGAAAACTTCCACTGGGATATACAAGCCTTGCCAATAGGTAGAGGAGGTTAGTCAAATTGAAAGTGCGCAAATAATCAAACTCAAATTTATTTCACTTCAAATACAACAATCACTTCAACTAAAATTTCAACCATTATTTGAATGTCTATATCGCCTTAATAGATCGCTCTGCGTTCCGTACTGTAGCTTCCACATGACTGTCTCGATATGCTGGAGGCTAGCGTTTATATATCGTAATCGAATTCAGTAGAAATTTCGCCGAAGTTCCATCGAAATCGGTAGCATTATCCTCGCTGCTTCTAGAGCGACACGAAACATTGTTAATCGCTACCAGTGGCGGCCAGCTTAATTTTATTTAGGGCATGATTCACAACAATAAAATGAAACTCTTGCAGATTCATTATATCAGTACCTATACAAATTGCTATCGAGTACATTACAATGAAAATCGTTCACGCGGTCGCTATTAAAATGATTTTTTGACATTTAATAGGGTTGTAATTGCAGAATTGCTGATCATTCTGAACTGAAAAATCAATTCACAACAAAATGGATTTATGAATGTGATGACATCTTCCCTCTACGAAGACGTTATCTATGGGATCAACAAAAGACTCAATTCTTGAGTATTGGAGATGAACCAGACTTTCAAATGCTTTGCAAATGACCACCTTCTCTGTGTAAGGATTCTACGAATTGAAACATCTTGTGTTTCCTTTCAGTGACGTTAACTTACTGACTATTCTGGTGAAAGTTTGTGAGAATTCTTCAAGACACCAGTAATGAATAACTGTCTCTTGATTTAGTAGCTCATTCAGTATTTCTTTTGGAGAAATTGATAGTGTCAATAGTGGCTCAAAAATACCAAGAGTGAAAAAGCAAAATAGGTGTTTTATTCTTCGTGATGAGTAAAGCAGTCGATGAGCTGTATTTTCGGTTATATTGCGGCGACAAAAACATATTTTCACAAGGAGAAACAAAAGGAAACCCATTGTTCATGAATATGTATTTATGCCACCCTTCAAATTGATTTAGGGAAAACGAAGTGAATCTTGAGTTTACCGCATGAAATGTGAATGCAATGACTTTGGGTTGGCTGTTCTTGTTCATCTTTCACTGCCTGAAACATTGTGCATGCTGTTTTTGGCGAGTGCATTGGCTTGGGATGTGGGGGTCGAGCAAACTGGCCATCGGATGCCTGCTTCCATGTAGCCCCGCACTTGTGGTTGTGTAATTCCCTACCTGAATGGCATGCAATGATAATGGCAAGAGTATTCCAGTTGCAAAAAAGGGCATTGAGAATAATTGAAGGTACGCGTTACGACCAACCTCGTAGGCCACTTGTCATCAAAAATCGAATAATGCCACTTCTATGCATTTATATACATCAAACCCTTATTGAATTGCACAGAAATAGGGAAAATATAAAGTTGAACTCAGACTTCCACAACTATCCCACCCGAAATAATAGTCAGGTGAGGCCAAACAGGTTCAGACTGAAAATGTCTTCTTTCAACTCCCCCAACTTGAATTTGTACAATAAACTAAATGAAGGCCTAACAAAGCTCAGCATGTATCTTTAAAAAAAAATTATAAAAACATTGACTGAACATTACTCCTATTCAATAAAAGAATACATGAACTTCACAATTCACTAGTCCATTGCTATACATTCACCTTGTTTTTATATAGTTATTTTTTCTTATTTTTACATCAATATGTGTACTGTTACTGACCTGCTACTCGTGTAAGTTATTCACAGTGTAGTCAATAAAGTTTACTTTACTTTACATCCCAACGATGGCTTAATCCTAACGTGTGTGTATCCGTGCCGAGAGGATGAATGAAACTGAGCCTATCAGCTGTTTCTACGGAACCTTCGAGATACCGGGCACCCTCTCGTCGTAGCATCGCCTTGTCACGGTAATGCGGGGCTCTGCTGCGATTGATCTTCATTTCCTAGCTACTAGTGGTACTTTTATGAACAGAGTAAACTTAAAAATTATTTTTGAGCCTACAGACGAGATGGATGTTGAGATTACGACTCCAAATGACCTCCTTGTGAATTTGGATCAGGAGCGAAAGCTCCTCAACTCTCCAACTCCTGATTCAATAACTGAACCTAAAAAAAGGTTTGGTGGTGCAGCTAGAAAACGACTGAATTGTTTCCTCAAAAGCGGGGTATCTTATAAAACCGCCTTGCACCAAATTCTTGAGCGGCGTACGCAGAATCTGTCTCATGTGGGGAAACAAGTGATGATTCACTAAAATCAGAGGCGAAAAAGCCCTGCACGGTTGAATTTAAGGTATCGTCAGGTATGGCTGACGTGCAATGAGCCTCATATGGAAAGGTTGTCGCGGCTATCAAGGTGGGAATCTTGCACCTTGACTATCCTACTACCTCATCAACGATGAAATAGTAGAGCATATACTTTGTGCCTGCCTAGCAGGTTTTTAGAGTTCGGCGGAACTGTACTCTTACCATCTGACCTGGGAGACCATTCACCATACAAACTAATCAGCTTCGTTAAGAAGCCGATTAGTCGAGTGTGAATAGGTGTGAGCCATAATAAACCCTTGCGGGTTGCGGTGGAGGGTCGAATAGACCCACTCACTTTGGACCTAACCTAATCTAACCCAACTGACTTCCATTATTTCAGGATATTTTTGTGAATTTGTCTGAAAGGGAAGTTGATAGTGATAGTGTTAGTCCACAAATTGAAAAAAAAATCAAGAAATTGGGGAAAAAGATGGCATGCTGTTTATATTTTTTCGCCAAAGGTTGATTTTATTACAAAAAACATATGCTAGCTCACACAGATTGAGAGAAACTATCTCATTAGAATATTCGATCGTCATTATCAATAAAAATATTATGTTGGATTATTTTGGAGTTCAATAACAGAAAGCTCATGAACATGACAAAACGAAATTGGGCTTACTTTCGAAAAATCCTCCAATAGATTGTTTGCTTATGTAACAGCTGAATTCGATGAGAATGATCTCAAACCGAATTTGTTCTGCAATTTGACTGACAAAAAATTTTAATCTTAGAACAAAAACATTCACACAAAGACGTTGTGATTGTCGGTATCAGGGTTAATATAATTATGGTTGTGAAAGACTAAATTTGGAAATATCGGAAAAGAAAACTTGGAGATGTGGAAGATGAAGTAACACGGTTCATTTTAGACTTTCTGTTCAAAATTTGGTGTGCCCATATACTCGTATCAGTTGGGGTTAACAATTATATGTTTAGCTTCACGACGTGAAAAAAACCCAGATGATATGTATTTCGATTCATAATCTACAGACATCCTTCCGTATGATATTCTTTTGTATCGTAATTGCATAAGCGACTTCCGAATACAAAATTCATATTGATTTGTGTGAACTGTGAACTGTGGCACCATTGCCCCAATGTAGTTTCAACTATTCACTATTACTTTAGAATCGTTCAAGTCTCCAAATTTAGAGGCTGTCAAACCCCAATACCTGCATACAGGAAACGTTTTTGAATAATTAATATTTCGGTAAAATGAAATCCGGATGAGGGTTTTCCCAATCCACCCTTTTGCTTTCTCTCATTTTATCCACTTCAATGTGATTTCACAGTCAAAAATTATTCATTGAAGCGAATAATTTGACCCGACCGGACTGTCCCTATTCACGAGCGGGTCGCAACTTTCAAAAGCCGTTCTGTCGAAAGGTCTTTTCAGACTGTGCAGTCATTCAAATTATAATTTTGACTCAGTTTGACTGCTGAAAATGTATATCTGTCTGGTGATGGAGATAAGGGTTGTTCCCAGGTGGAATACTTATAATGGATTCGGTAGAAACTTTGAAGAAGCGACTTTTCAAGAAAAGTCGAGAGTATTCCGAGTTCACGAACGTGCATTGGCAAATGTCATGTTGTTCTTTGTCTGATTATTTTGATCTAAAGAAATTAAGTTTGAATGTTTAAGCCCTTCTCGGATATACCTACACAGTAGGTTGAATGGACTGACTCCTATCAGAAAACAACTTCTTCGCTGGCTGATACCACGAACGGTTTTGAATTATATCCGACAGGCGTCAATGCGGAAATATTCACAGAAAATTTTCTGCATATGCAATTGGCTCAATGCCGTTCGTGGTATTAGCCAGTGGAGTAGTTGTTTTCTGATAGGCGTCAGTCCATTCAACCTACTGTGTAGGTGTATCCGAGACGAGCTTGAACATTTAAAGTTAATTTCTTCAGATTTGTTTACTGCCTATCTTCAAGCATAGCCCACTGACTGATCATAAAGTTTTTCTCCCTTATTCAGAGGAATCGGGCAAATTTCGGATATGCAGTTGCTTAGTACCTCGTCCACTAGATGGAGGGACATTTTTGTTGTTCGCTCCAACTTGAGACGAGGAATGAAATACTCTAGAAGAATTTCGATTTTCAATTATGGATTATCATTGACTTTAGGTCGATGGTGGCTACTATCTTGCACTGACGAGTGGCTAAGGAGCCCGAAACCGGTCTGCAAGTGTGCCCATTCCAAAGTTGTAGGTCGACTCTTTCAGTTGTATTGCCAATTGCATATACAGGAAATTTTCTGAGAAGATTCCCGCACTGACGCCTGTCGGATATAATTCAACGCCGTTCGTGGTATTAGCCAGTGGAGTAGTTGTTTTCTGATGGGCGTTACTACATTCAACCTACCGTTAAGGTATATTCGAGACGGGCTTGAACATTTTAAGTTCATTTCTTTAGATTTGAGACTTACGAAAGAATTAACATATCTGAGAGAATCACAAAAATCTGCCTCGAATATAAGTTATCGCTGAAAACTTTTAGAACATCAAATGAGTTGAAAATCTAGTCATACTTCACTTGACTCACGGGATGATTGCTAGTTTCCAAACCTTTATGAAACATTTTTTTGAAGTCATCCTACTAAAGCTTCGTACTTATTCATCTGGAAAGCTTCACGGTGAATTCGAATTTTTTAACATAAGTCAAACGTACACGAAGTCGACTGTGAATACTAACAACAGAAACGTCGTGAAGTACCTTGGTTTTAAAAACCTTAATTTTTATTTCTATTCAGTTTTTTTACTCTGTGGTCATTTTCATCTTCAACCTTGATTTCGTTTTTATTCGTTTTATTCTATTTTCGTTTCCCGTTCAATTGCTTATTTGTAATAGATATTTCAGCTGTTCATTCTAATTCTATTCGTTATTCCATATATTCAAAATCATATCAGAATCATATCAGACAATATATTCACGACTATCGATTATACAATTAGTTTCTCCATAGTTATATTATCTATTGTTTCCCATAAAACAATAATTTTCATGATAGGGAATACATATCATAATCATTGAACAATATATTGAACAATTATGGAACAATAAATTCGAGTTCAAATTTTTTCAATTTTCCTTTGAGCAGAAAAAAAGTGATCGAACTTGCTAAATGAATAAATGAATAAGATTCTTTTAAATTATGTTTAAAAGTTTCTGATCTTTTAAACGGCTCAAGATCAATTGGTAGAGTAATATAATTGTCGATGCATTTGTGACGAATAAATCTTTCACCAACATCTGTTTTTACCAAGATGAGACATAATTTTTTGAAGTATCTTGAGTGGTTTGACATTACACGCTTCAGCAATTTCCCAAACCGAAATCAAGCATTGTAATTTTGAGTAGATCTAAATTTTCGAATCCTATAAAGAACCTCAAGAACTCCAGTTACATTCATATCAGTTCTGTTAGTTATATTGTACCTGACCAGAAACTGGATTACGAAATCTAAGACACCAGATAATAATAGAAGTATCTCCAAGTCTTGATTTTACACTTTATTGAACATCTGATATCCTGGATAACGATTTCTTTCTCACATCGTTTCTCTAGAATCAAACATTCTAGAGAACTTTGTTGAACGGAAATAAACGATTGGGATCAGAGAACATATATAGAGCATAATGGATTATTCTGGAATTTCCATGATAACCTTAATAGATCCGGATGACGACGGCTACTTCCGGTCATTTCTGGGACAATGTGGTTCACCTGAAACAGTCACTTCTGGTTCAGGATTGTGTTAACGAGGATTCCTTTATTTTCCAGGAAGCTATAAGAGCACTACCGGAGAAAGATGATTTGATTCTATTGATTGTGATGAATGAAAGATAACCTGGGAGAGTAATCATAGTAGAATCAATACATAATATGAAACAATGTCGCTTCCCGCTTTGTGTCTCTATGTATGCTCAGATATTAAAAACTACGTAACGATTTTGTTGACGGATTTTTCGAATAGAGTGATTCAAAGAAAGAGTTATATTTTGGAGGTTTCTGATGTGATGTCGTAAATGAACATATTTTTTGCCTTTCAAATATCAAAATAATGTACTAAAGTATCGTACACCTTAAAGAAGTCTACAGAAAAGTCTGCGATGGTATATCTCTATCTCTTAAGGATAACCCACAATAACCATTTTTCATCATTTACTTTCTTACGAAGCGATCGATTTTATGCAATATAGCATTGATCATTATCCAATTAGGTACCTTAAATACGTTGTGCATTTAATATAGATCAATATGGCACCCTCACAGCATGTGATTTGAATAAACATTTCCTTAGATATCACAGATTATGATGCGTGAACATAGCGGTTGTGGCGGTACCGGCCGGGGGGCCGACGGTGCGTGCCTATAAATAGCGCGTCGAAGGCCGCGCTTCACTTAGCATGTTGAACTCATGGACAAAATGAGCAATTTTGGCTACACAAAACGAATGGTAAGACTAATCGAGTCTTTCATAGCTGACAGGCGATGACGTTGGAGAGTAGGACAAAAAGTCATAACCATGCGATTATTGGAAGCAGGGGTTCCACAAGGTGCAGTCCTTTCGCCACACCCCCTCTCGGTATTCACAGCAGACGTGCCCAAGCCTGAGAACAACTTTAACAATCTGGCACTCTACGTGGACGACACAGCTCTACTGACGAGATCAACTAGCTATGCGTAAGTTACCACACACTTGCAACAGCAGGCGGATTAGAAGATTGAGCCAGCCTTTGGAAGATCAGCATAAATCCCGCTGTCAGAGTCAGGCAATACTGTTCACTTGGAGGATAGTACACCCGGAAGGAAATGTCACCTTCAACGGACAAGAGATTTCGTGGACCTACGAAGCTAGATACCTGGGAGTTACCCTAGACAGAAGATTAACATTCAGGTCTCATGTACGGCAGAGAATAAGAATGTCGAGATCTGCCCTACAAAATAGATTACCAATGATAGGTCGAGAAAGCAACATGGGACTGAAAATGAAGCTGCTGATGATGAAGACCATACTATTACCAATAATTCTGTATGCCTGTACTGCCTGAGACCAGTGCACAGCGGCATACAGATAACAGATCCAGTTGTTTATGAACGCTAGCGTAAGGGCCGCCGTAATCTCTCCAAGATATGTACTGAAAAGGTACATATTCCGGGACCTAGACCTGAACATACACTACGTAGTCGCATATATGAGACAATACGCAGAAGACGCGTTTGACGGAATTTGAGCGCACGACAATCTAGCGCTACGCGACCTGCACAACGCATTAAACAAGGATGACCCGAGATACCGAAAGAGATTAACATAGAAGGCCAACCAAGTAGAACCAGCGACCACCTCCAAGGGTCGCTGTCAGGCGGCTCCGGTAAGTCAATAGTCTCTGGTTAGTTTTTGGGGACTCAATGCAAAAATTCAGTTGGGAAAGCCAAGATAAAACAATACATGAGATCAAAAAGTGAAAGCACCTAGAGGCTGACTTTCGACCGAAGAAGGACAGACGTCAATCTTGCTGAAGGGCCCATCAGTAAGTTGAGGACCGCTCGGAGAGCGAGGATGGGTGGACGAGATGGGATGTTCTGCACACAGTAACCGTGTGGAAAACATTTCAACTCAAGTCACTCAACCCGGAAGGGGCATGGGGGGCTTCGCTCTATAGCATTCTGTGATTAGCAGAGATCGCACGCGTTCATATGTATATTTAGTATCAGCATTGCACCCATGCGGAGCCGAGGCGGTTCGCTAGTTTGAATATACAATGTGGACCTGAATAGTTTCCCACTCCTCACAACTTTCGAACGGAGCAAGACATCAAAGTCGGATAAAATTTGTATGAAAAGGACTCATTTTCAGTACTTCTTCACAAAAAAGAACATGCTGTGACATCACTCATTGCAGAGAGAAAACTTCGAATTGTTCTTCACTGAAAGGCTTGAAAGTATTTTGAAACTCTATACAGCGACCTTTACTCTTTCATATCTAGATAACAGGCTGCAGAGTTATTGAGATTTTAATCGGAGGCTAAGAAAAATGATAATTCGCAACTTTGCACCAATTGGGGATTGAACAGCTCCAAAGTAAGTTATCATATATATCACAAAGTTTGTGATCACGAGAAAGAAACTATTTACGGAAATTAATCGTATTCAGGATGAAATTGAACCAAAGCATTTGACCAAGAAATGCATTTCTGTTTTCCATCTGATTTGAAATTATTTGTGATGGACTATGCAGTTGAGAATCGACACCATGTTACCCTAGTAACAGAGAGTATTGCTTGAGCTTGATAGATGTTACTAATGATACTTAGAAATAGCTTCAATGATTCGCACCAAATCTTTCGAAGAAAAAATAGATGTAATTGTCATGAGGCAGATGGAGTGCATAATGTGAGGTTTCCTGATGAAACAATCTGCCGAAAGTATCCCAGAGAAGTGGTTGAAAAAGTTCAAACAACTGTTAGTGTAACTAGAGCTAGTGGAACTGACAGAAAATCTATCTGGGATGAGAAACATATATTGATGATGCGTCTGTAGTGAATAACACTTCAGTTGCAAATTAAGTTGATACTTTTGTATCTTGAATTCATAATATTTTGTTATCAAAGAAACTTTCAGAAATTAAATAGCTCGCAGTGTTATTCCACTGGTATGAACATGAAAACCATATCTTCCAAGATTTTGATATTTACTTTGACTAAAATGCTTACGAACTTATTACTTCATATTCATCAAATAGACTTCAACGTGTTACTCTGAATGATGAAACTTCATGAACACCGCATGTATCATGCGGTGTTCCTTAGGGTAGTATTTTGGGTGCACTTCTGTTCACCTCATTCATTGCAACATATCATGAGGCCCTGCAGTGCAGTAACTATCACATGTATGCTGCACATCAAAAGTCATGTGCTATTTTGTTCTGCTGTAATGACAAGGTCAGGAATGATATATCATATACTGAGGATGGGAAATGACACAATACCTTTCAGTTAGAGTGCAAAGAACTTGACTTTGATAGTAGATCAAAAATTGAGTTTCAAAGAACAGGTTAATAATTTCTTCTGCTTCAGTATCAAGACGATCAAAAATAATTGTTTAGTACCTAAAACTTTTGCTAGGTGATAAATTACATCACTGGAATGTAATCGATCTTTCGAGTATAGTAATCCTCAGTATCTATTTTTGGGGTACGTCAATTATTTGTTTGAAGGTGGTTGACAATGTTTTGTGGTGCGTTTTCCAGCTAATCTTTTTTAATTTTTCATACATTCTTTCAGGGATTTCAAATCTATTTATGCAATGAAAGTCCGAACCATTGAAATACGTCAATCATTGATGAATGTCAATTATAATTCACAATATTTATTCTCCAAAATGTATTTGATGACTTTCTTGTTATCATTCATAAATATGTTAAACAGTATGTAATAATATCTCATTCTGAAATGGAGCAAAATGGACAGACATCGTTGAGGAATCGTTTAAAGGAAAATCCAAAAACTTCAGTGGCAAACGTCTTCATCCACTCGATAGGGAACATTCCGATGTTTTTACTGTTTTCAGATAGCGGGCGTTACTGGAAAGCGGTTTATCGCATACTCGGAGTATTTTAGAAACACTTACGCCATTGTGTCTGCTTCGATATTGCATGAAATATTCATTTGTGCTCAGGGCATGCACTTTAAAGGAAATCTATTTCGTCTTCTCTCCTTCGATTTTGAGTTCTTCATGATTTTATGAATCCCAGTTACTTAAATGACAGGACATTCCAAGAAAATGCTTTGGGGTGGAGAGGATGGAGTGGAAAAGTGTTGACACTGCTTTCAAAAACTTGTTCAGTCAGAAAATATTGAATACAGATTTCGGATGCCTATGTTGGCCTATGACCAGAAAACCAGAATATTTATTTGTGCTGATGACTATTGAATTGAAATTCAAGGTCGGAAGTCGGGCGGTTCGACGTGGGTGCTTTGTTCACTCACTCAATCGGCCGATGTGTGAGTCGATGGTTCAAGCCCCAGACTGAACGTTACATTGCAATCGTCCAACCCGTGTTAGGAATCACACGTTAAAAGGTACCACCTCGTTAGTCTTAAAGAAGTGCTGATGAAGTGTTTACGATCAAAAACTTTGAAGAGAATTCCTTAAGGTTGATATATTTTTATGTTAGTGACATTTTTTATCGATGTTCCTCATATTTTACGTTGTGTAGTGTTTCCGTGAATGATATCTGATTCAATTTCATGAATGCGATAAAGAGGATTTTGTGTTGGATAATGTTTAATGTTATCCAAGGCGATGGTCGTAATGCTGAAGTTGTTGTTTCCGTTGTTCCCCTCGCAGGGGAATATGATTATGTAAGTGTTTTTTTTTCGAGAGGTTTGTCCAAGGTTACAATTTCCTTTGTAATCAGAGAGACAAGTACCTATACTTCTTTTCGTGGTTTCAATGTAGACCGACCCGCAGCTATAAGAAATTCGGTACACCCCGGATATTGCTAGGGGTTCTCTGGGGTCCTTAGCTGACCCCAGACTCCGGTCTAGCTGACCTTGGGTCTAGTTCTAGCTACGGTCAGCTACAGACCCCAGAGAACCGTCAGCAACACTTCGGGTGTACCGGATTCCTTGAAGCTACGGATAGGTCTAGATTGGAACCACGAGTAAAAGTATAGATACCTGTCTCTCTGAACAATCCGACCAATTATATGCGACTGAACATGTTTTCAAAAAAGAAGGTGCACACATATCATTCGAAGAAACAGTATTGCTCGATAAAACTCAAAATACTGATCGGAAATATATAGAGAGGCAGCATAAATTCAAAAACACATGGAACAACGGGAACAACAACTCGATCATTACAACCTGTACCTCACCAGATCGGTGATATCTACCGCAGTTGTAGACGAAACGTCAGTCCTAAAAATTGCAGACCACGGTCAAAACACCCGGAAAATTGCTTTGACTCAGTTATCTCACACCATGAGTTTACATTCCTTGATCAGAAGGGGTTCTTTATAATTCTATATTCATATGTTTCTGAGTATTTATGTTGTATCTGGTGTATGGTCTACATATTATAGTGAATTATTGATTCTGACTCATTTTTTTGAAGTCTCTTGTATCTTTTGTATGACGATCGGAAAGTAGAGTGCCCGAAAACTAATCTGTCCTGTGAAATATTCCTTTTTCAATTCAACTGAATAATCGTTCTCTCAGTTCGAATTGACTAAAAACCTCAAACAACAGCTCCAATACCTACGTTGTTTTTATTCACTCATCACTTCCACTATTCAAGAAAAATCCGAAGTCGGCAAATCAGAAATACAAAGCTCATCAAAGTTAACAATGTTATCTTGGTTATACTAAATCTGTCCTGTGAAATATTCCTTTTTCAATTCAACTGAATTATCGTTCTCTCAGTTCGAATTGACCAAAAACCTCAAACAACAGCTCCAATACCTACGTTGTTTTTATTCACTCATCACTTCCACTATTCAAGAAAAATCCGAAGTCAGCAAATCAGAAATACAAAGCTCATCAAAGTTAACAATGTTATCTTGGTTATACTAAATCAATTCCTTCTCCTTTTCTATTCTTGTTGATCCGCAACTTCGTACCAGAGATTTATTTTTCCAACATAAGGGGATATATTATCCCTCGGGGCAAAATTTCGTTATTTAAGTTTCGTAGAAGTTGCATCGTTACTGAAAAACAAAACGTGCTTTTTTGAAGAGGACTTTGCAGGGAGCTTCAGATTTATGAGTGTCCTAGTTTAATATAAAAATCTTATAAGAAGCGTCCACGGTCATTGGTCAGATATTGTCCACCGTTTTCTTTTTCCGATCACGATAAAAACTGTATAGTTGGCTGACCGTTGTTTATAAGGAAATTCAATTTTTTGAGTGCATGATATTATTTGGTGGAAGAGTTTGTTTTAGATCATGAAAACTCAAGACTATTATCATGTGGTGCGTATTAAAAGTGTCTGTTGAAAAATTATATTTCTCTGGACTGGAAGTTGAAAATTTGGGTGTTTAGTTTTAACCATTCCATTTTTCCACATTCAATTGGATTTCTGCAGTCTATTGGAAGTCCATATTATTTATATTCCTGGTAAGGTCAGGTACACAAATTGACGTCGGCAAATACTCTTCTTGTTTTGTTCAGTCATAGAATTGTTTTTCATGGGGATTGACGTAGACAGAGAAGTGGGGTACAGAAAGAAATGGCTGTTTTGGAAATGTCATACTTGGAATCAGTGGACTCTCTGTAGATGATGTAACGGATGTAGACGGTTATAACAGGTGGTAATATCGCCTGAACTTCCAACCAACACCAATCCAATGGTTCTTTTCCGTACCTGACTTCAGATAGAGATAGTAATGGATCATGTAGAATTTTCGAGAATCGTCTATGAGAATACATTTCATGTATAGAGGTAGATATCAAAATTGGTGTGAATTAAATGAAATTATCTTTTGAAAGTGTTAAATTCAACTAAACGTAGGGTCGTCAGGATTCTTCCACAAGAGTTTATTTCGCATTATAATTCTACCAGGCAAAATCATACAAGCACAAAAATATCAATATGAATATAGTAGCATTCGTGAATGAAAACTTTGGAATTTCGTTGTTTATCTGTTGACAGTTACCCAACAAAAATGGACAAAATCGACTATCGAGTTGTCATTAAATATTTGTTATTGAAGCCAATACGCCTACGTGAATCATAGATGAGTTGGATTGTATATATGGGGACCTTGCAACATCATTTACTAGAGTAGAATTTTGGGCAGCTGAATTTGAACGTGGCCGTATGACCTTGGGAGACGATGAACGTTCGGGAGTTCAAAAAACTGCCACTACCGATGAGTAGATCGCTAAAGTTAATCAAATGGTGCTACACGGCCGCCGAATTGAAGTGAGAGATATAGAAAAGGTTATGAACATGTCAATAACACGTGTTTGCCACATATTGAATCTACACTCAGGCATGAGGAAGCTGCCCGCGCGTTCGGAGCCACGTTTGCTCACGTCACACCAAAAACGTGTTTGAATAAGCATTTCCAAATATCTGTTGGCGCAGTTCAGGCGCTCGAAATGCCAGAAACAGAATGATTGTCCATACACTTGACTGCAAAGGTGGAACCAGCTCCAAAAAAAAGCAAAAACTGATATTTAGGATGAGAAAGTGATGACGACTGTTTTGAGGGATAGTTATAGAGTTATTTTATTCGATCACCTTCAAAAAGGCATCACAAAGGCATACTATGTATCAGTACTTGTCAAGCTGAAAGCAGGAATTGCAGAAAAACGGTCATATTTGCAGGAGAAAATCCTGTCTCACCAAGATTGCGCATCGTCTCTTGACATGGCGAAAATCGACGAATTACAGTTTGAAATGCTTGACCATTCACCTCACTCATCAGATCTAACCCCAAGAGACTTCTTTTCGTTTTCTCATCTATAAATTGAGCTCGGAGGACAGAGATTTTCGTGAAATGAAGAGACCTTCGGGGTCAAATATTTTGCAGAGAAAATCGATGAGTACTACTTGGTCGGGTTATAGAGATGGAAGCATCGCTAGAAGAAGTATGTAGTTGAACTCTATATACATAGGAGACTATGTTGAAAAATAAAAAAAAATCTGAAACAATGTGTTGCATTTTTGTTAGGTCAGAAACTTATCAGATCACCCTCGTATGATATAAATTCTGAATAAAAAGTGACACGTTCTAGCATGAAATTAATCCACAACAAGCACTTTTTCGAATCACCAGAACACACTATCTACCAACCGAGTTGTCGCCTTCAGGAGATAAAGATACTCCATATCCTGAAGAGGGACGATGACATAATTGAATCCTTGCTTACCCAGGAGGGTTATTACACAATAAACAAATTAACAATTTCTACAATCTTGACTAAAACCTGAAACAATTTCAGTAACCAATCCACCCACACTCCGCTTCCAGAAGAATGTCCCGCTGGAACAAGTGAAGTATAATAACCCGAAGACCCCGGCCATTCATCTTGGTGTCAGTCGGGTCGAAACAAGGATCTTCCATCAGAGAGGTCGGACTGGGCCAGCCACCGTCCAGCATCGCATTAGTCTGGAGTCTTTTCAATGATTTACTAAATACCCTCGGTTTATTGTTACTTTCCAGTTGCCAGCCATGATGAAGAGATCGAAGTGAATCATCAGAAGGACTGTCGATTGGAATTGTTATTGGAAATTTCTATGACAAATTTTTACAAAATTAAAAAAAATAAAAAATTTAATCATTGAAGGTATTGAGTTGTATAAAAAATTAAACATTTCATCAATTGAAAGAGGAATAATTCAAGAAAAGATACATTTTTGGGAAAAAAAGAATTTGAATCTCTACTTATTCATTTTCATACAGAAAAATGTGGGAATCTTTGAAAGAAAGTAACTTTCAGACACAAACTGGAAAAAACGCTTTTGAAACATCTATTTTCGTATAAATATTGAATTACACTAAAGAAACATACCTTCGAAACAAATAAAAACACTGAATTGAGTAAAAAATAATGTCTACAAAACATTCGTAATAGAATGGAATCAGATATTATCCACAGGATTGCTACACAATATGTTAAATGAAAGACGTTCAATTTCACTTAGGTACATGGAACACTGTCATCCTCACTGGTGGACCTCCGATGTTTCGCCGTAAGACACTTTCCTCATCGGCTCTCCAGCACCAAATCTGGATGTTATTATGAGAAAAACCACTGAAATTACGACTTCATGTCACGAATGAGTTCAATCTATCCATGTAATCGATGACAGTCCATAATGACACTCATTCGCTGACTTGATTCCGTATGAAGGGCAACGGTATCAACTGCTTTGTCCATTATTCCCGTGTTCTGGGTGAGTTATGTTAATGACTTCCCGCAGTCCATCAGCCATATAACGTTGCAGAATAATTTCAACTTCCGCTATATCAATTCCTCAGAGAAAAATATCTGTTGGAGGTAAAAGAGTATAATTAGCCAGTATTATCCCATTCACAAATTTCACCTACAGGAATGAATGATGGAAAAAATATAATTCATTCACTTAGATTTTTCAAAAACGGCATTAGTAATGGATTTTAGTTTCAGAAAACAAAAAATTCACTTCCGAAAAGTACCCTGAATGAGACATATATTTCCTTTGACAGACGTCAAAATGAAATGTTCAGATGTCACATTCGATAGTTCATATCAATACTCATACAGGATGTCTGCCAGTTGAAGATGAGACGTAAGAAAAATTTTTGGAACTACCGATAAATTGAAATGTTTTCCGTCCCAAAAAAAAAATTTATATGGTTGAAAAACTGAAAGGTATATGTATTATACCTTATTATATGGGACAATTTCAAAAACCTTGAGAAAAAAACGTGTGTGTCTCGGGACCCCCTAATCTTAATTTGAAATTGTTGAACTTCAGAAATACTTACGTTTCCACTTGAATTTAATGCATATTAATATGAATCACACAGTGAAAGGTAAGACCTCGTTATTCCTTATCTCGCACAAGTTTCAACTTCTGAGGGTCGTCGTTCGTAGTGTTGCGACAACTGGTTAACAGAAAAACAGATTTGAACAGATTTTTTTAACAGATGATAATGTGGAAAAATGTTATTTATTATTAATATCTTTTATGAGCCAATTGTTACTTTTGTAGGATTGAATAATGATACTAATAACGTCATACACAAAATTGGTATCGTCATTTTCAAGATTCACATAATGAAAGATTATTACGTGATTATTACGATAGATTTTTATGATACTGTTAACAGTACAGATCTAACACACACTAATCACTGATCATCTGTCTGACGACAGAGGAGGAGCCTGCCTGTCGCTGACGTATGCAAGAGGGAAAGGAATGATGGTGTCCTTACGCATTAGGTAACGAAGCCTTTTACTTTCTCATAAGAAGTTATCACTTAAAAAAAAATACTAGAAATAAACACTGCTATCACGCACCAAAACTGCATATATCATCAACCAAGTTGGGATCATCAGAAGATAAACTAACTATGCTCCAGTCTGACCTCACATAATGAGTTATTTTTTTTTGCTCCACTTTCCATTCAGCTTTGAGTCTTTTGAAATACTTCCATGTAGTTTAGATCAACAACGTCAAAATGTGTGATTGTATTGTACTATAAAAACCTGTTCCCAACAAACTATGTTTTTTACATTCCATATTAAAATGAATCTGTCGATTTTTGTTCTTTTGTCTATTTTGTGAAATATGTTAGAGTTCATATTCAGTAGCCACTGAGAATTGTTGTCTTGCCAGTATTTGTAAACGATCCTATCAAAATTTTCACCAATTTTTTTCTCTTCATGATTGTTTAGTCCTTTGGACCAAATATCATTTCATCTTCAGTGGAAATGCCAGTAAGTTTGAATTTCGCAAACTGCTGAGCGAAAATGTGCAAATTTGCAAAGTGAGCCTGGAAAATGAACAAAAAAGATGTTTCTGCACTATAAAATGTTAGTTCTGGCTGAAACATTTGAATAATTGAACAGAACATTCCACCACATTCATCCGAATCATAAACATACGCTATGCGCACTCTAGTAAACATATTTTAAAATTCATTTGAAACATCATAAAAGTTTCATATGATTATTTCCATGAAACGAGGGAGCGCAGTACAACGTTAACAAGCTTTAGAGCCATTAGCAGCACTAATACGTGCACATGCCCAACTCGAATGGGTGCTGTTTGCTATTGTCCTTTTCAACTTCACCGATAAATTCCCGACTTCTATTCATTTTTAATTTCATGCTTATATTTAGGTGTTGGGTGGCAATTTGTTCGTCGGGTGGAGAAAATAACAGACTCGAGAATTATTAGTAAAAGTTCAGTAGTAAAGCATAGTGAGAACTGTTGTGAGATATTTCCAACACGGCAACATGAAAAATATTGAATGCTGGAGAATGTGGTAGTTCCGAAATGATGTGAATATATTTTAATAGCCAAATCATAACAAAGCGAATGTTTATCACAATCCAGTTAGGAGATTTGAAAAATAAAAAACAATCAATGACCTGCAAGTCTGATGGGCATGTGTTTTGCAGTGCAGAAAGAGTAAACTTGTTTTTTTCTACAACTCATTTTTTCTACAACTCAAGATCCACCTGACTTGTTCATTTCTCATCAGTCCCGGAAAACACATCAGCCTCATGAACTTTCTCATGATAACCGTTTCAATCTATTGAAAACACTTTTCCAATACCAGAACAAAATTACACTCGACCAAATAAACCCAGCTTCTCAACGAAGCCGATTAGTTTATATGGTGAGTGGTCTTTCAGGTTGGATGGTAAGAAAACGACTCTGCCGAACTCTCAAAACCTGATTCGGTCCCCAGCGGGGTAGGCACAAAGTATGTGCTCTGATTTTTCATCGTTTTCTAAACAGACTGTCATCCGACAGTCCGAGTCTCTGCATATGATGATTCAAATGACAGTGACCTGTAAGAAGGCCTGTTAGACATCGTAGTTCATCCCTACTGTTGTCCAGCAACTGATGGGTGAACAAACGCCTTGGAATGAGTCAATTCTGGAAGATTCTGCCAGAAGTCAATTAATCTTCTTGCCATCCAGGTGTTCAATATTTGTTTGGCAAAGCCTAAAGCAATGCCAATGACAGGTTCTGGTTCGATGAAGCTACTTGCAGCACCGTCCTTCGCAAGGCAGCCAACAGTCTCATTGCCTTCCAGGCCAGTAAGGCCAGGAATCCAGACCAGAAACAATCTGTTAAGTCTTCCTATCGAGGAGAGTCGTTTTTGGCAATTGGCTACCAATTCAGACGTTGCTTGGTAGGAGTTGAGAGCTTCCAACGCCGCTTGACTGTCCGAGAATATTTTATTTTCAATACCTTTGATTTTCAATGTATTTCCTCTATGATAGTGACTGTCCCCAACATGTTTTCTCTAATATTCATCTGTTTGTTTATTTATTAGAAATAATACGTATAAGAATTATACCTAATGATCCGGAATGAATAAAATAATGAAAATATTTGAGGAGAAATTTAGGGATAGTCAATACCTTAGAGAAAATACATAAGAAATTAGAGTTAGTTTTTTCAATGCACAGCATAGGAACAATAAGAGGTAGTAGTAGGCCACTAGCATATACAAACAATAACATATTAGGGAAAATTAATCATAATGATCTCATGAGAACGCTAATTTGGTTAAGGAAAGACTCAAACTGATGTTTCTTGCGCATTGCAAGACTGCATACATTTCAGTTCGAAAGAAAAATTTCTTTTCGCATAGTCAATCCCAGCTCACGTTCCATGTTCGGTTCTCAACCCGTCTGCACACCCGTTTTTTTATCCGAGTAGGTTCTCAGGATGACTGTTCACTCTCCACTCTTCACGTTTCAAAACTCCAACCGCAAAATTTACGTCGAACGTGTGGTCCAGGAACATATTTGTTGTTCGTTCCTCACATATTCCAAAATTTCTGTTCTGCCAGCTCCCATGTGAATCGTTGAGTTTTCTAGTAGGAATTGGCCCACCCTTTCTTCCGTATTTGATGTGGAGGAGATGAATTCAATAGTGTCTCCAAAGCAGCCATAAGAGGTCCATTTCATTGAAACTCATCTAGGTATTGTCACAATCTGAACGATAGTATGGTTTTTTAAACAGATCTTCATCTATACTATCTGTGGATGTATGTATTATATTTGTGGCTCTTTCACGTATAAACGACTGCACGGATTTTGATGAAACTTCACATAAATACAGCTTATACATCAGAATAATATATAGGCTACAATTCACAAAGGTTTCGTGTAATTTTGGTCATAATATAACGATAAGTATTAGGTAAGTCGAAAAAATTCTTGATCCTTGTACCATAAGATTGTTTATGTTAATAAACACCAGAACAACACCAGAAACACCAGAACAATAATAATAAATATCGTGAATGAAATACACGATAGCATTTATAATACCTCTTATCTGGTAGCCATCATGTGCGAAATACTGAGCCATAAGTACAATCAAATTGGATATTATTTTACAATGCTCATGTTAGAATATCTGTCAAATTTTAATGAAAATTGATACAATTGTCGTTTTGAGTATTTGATTCCGATTAATTCATTTTCTTGCACTTAGTAATTTGTACGAATCGTTTAAAAGTTAACATGATATGATAAGCAATGAAATGCTGTCAAGAAGAATGTGACCCGAACGCGGGCAAACGCGTGAGGGCAGACGTCATTGACGGTTTTGTTAGATTTGCGAATTTCTTTATAGCTAACATAATTCGATTCTCCAACCTATTCATTACTTTAACATAATTTGATTCTCCAAACTATTCATTACTTAGTGCAGTTGGCATAATTTTTCAGTTACTGTTTTTCAAAAGTAAAAATATAAATTACTAGCTATCGCCCGCTCTTATATTACCGTACAGCCGAAGCTACGGAATCTTTGATTTCGAAATATGCAGGTAGGTTCTTTGTAAAGCGTAAATAAGCATCAAGAATGGACTGATGTACTGATATTGGAATGTGATGATTCGGAATTACATTCACTATATGAAATCGGAGCCCAGACACAAAGAATCCTTATCTATGAGATCTTCTGAAAACTCAATCAATAAATTTCATAGATGAATGAGGATATTCTCACCCAGGTTTGTCCTTTGTGGGAAGTTAAGTCCAGCGATACATTCGTGATTCAGCCTAGAACCATCAACAGAACCTATGATGCATTAGAACAACGGTTTCCATACGATTGCAACGATTCCATAAATGGCGTTTTTGTTAATAGTTGTAACTTCTTCAGTACATTTACTACAGTTTATATAATTTTTCTTCGACAGCTCACCACGTTACTATTTTTCAAGTGTTATTTTTGACTTTTGATACTCCTTATCTTCTGTGTCTCTTTCTGCAACTGAGTTTAGCCATCAGTTGAGGAAGAAAGATGGTATCAATCTTTTTGTTTCACTTTGGTATATGTTTTTCTTCTCGAAATCAATATATTCTACTAGGTAGATAAATAACTAATTGCTGTCCACCTTTCTTTGTTCTCTAGCATTTCATCAACGACAACTTTGGGTGATTCATCTCGAACTTCCTTCACTTCCTACTTCGATGTCCTCAATTCACATACAAATTTTTTGAATATTTCTTTCTTCTTTCGTGAGAACAATTTTCGTTTCGAACATTTTCAGCATCAGTTATTCTGATACTGGGACTATAAAAATACCTGCATGATATAGATTTCATGAAATTGGCTCCATTAACAGTTCTTGAGGCAGTCAACAAATGCCTCTTTTCAGAATAGTTGATTTGATGAACTGAGAGGTATGTATCTACTGACTTACCCTCAGATTATCACTCCTCTTCAGATTGTTCGTTGTTAAGCGCTCCTTTTGGAAGCCGGTCATTATGTTTTTTCTATCGATTTTTCTAAGATATTCTGTAACCTTACCAATCGATGACGAGGGTACAAGTCACCTGTCAACTTAACCCGAGACAGGTGGGTATTCTGACTGGTGACTAGTCTCAGTGAAGACGTGAGGGGTTCTTGGATAAAATTTCAAGATTTAAATTTCATAAAAAAATGGGCGCCAGGTAAATTGCCTCACAAACACCCTAAATGTGTCAATACCACTAATTTACCAAATGATATGAAACTGAACTCTACGAGAGATAAATTATTTGAAATCCCATTTCCTGGTGAATAAGTGAACATTATGAAATAAAAGAAATGCCGACTAACATGAAAATTTTCTAATCCTCAATGAGAGAGTGGAATGCCACAACCAACAATATCATAAGTTTAATATAGGGCATAGTTTCCACTAATATCAGGCCCAGGAATATAATCCTCCAACGGAGTTGTTATCACAAACTTTTTATTCCACGAGCCCTTTAAAATTTTCTTCAATGGCTGCCAGCTAAGATCTTCGAGAGCAAGGAATGTTGACCTCGACCGAGAGAAGGAATTGCATTCTCGCCTATTTTGAAAAAGTTGAGTGATAAATGCGCATGCCCCTCTGACACTTAAGTAACCCGTTGGCCAATCCGAGATCGAAAATCGAAAATTCATTATTTGAACTAATTACCATAGTCCAGGTGGATTAGTCCAAAAGAAAACTTTCGAAACCATGTTCAATATAAATTAGAAAATGTTTTTAACAAATCAGGGTATCATATATCCTCAAGTATGAGTTAGCTGGAAAATATGATTTTCTATACTAATAATTGGTTTCTTCGAATACCTACTGGGTGAGATGATATGGTCGAATTGATAATTGAAGCGTGATATTAGAATACGGTATTATTTACTCAAAGTTTCAAGTGGAACATATTTACCGCAAATTTAACCCGTTACAATTCATCGTCCACATGACTCTTTGTACTTTTTGATTCATTGTAGTTTTCCAGAAACCAGGGAGTTGAGTACTTTATTGAAAATCTTATAGAACTGCTGTTTATGATTGTCAGTAGTTTTGTCAGGATGTTTTCCAATAAAACTCTGTTCATTCTTTTTGTCAATCTCCTGGCAAACTCCCGGTAATGAAATCCAACTAAATTGGGAATCCGTTTAGATACCATACATATCAATTTCATTTTGTGAATGGACACCTGTGTCACTGCCATATAGTTGTTATTATTTTGATTATTTTGCCAGCTATTTGGCACTCCTTTTTCTATCTATCTGCATTCACAAAACATTTATTTTTGCCTCTAATGTATTTTTCACAGATTCCTCATTCCCCGAATATTCCAAAGATATGGTTTTTTGATTCCTATCATTCCCGTCAAATGCCCTCACCAAATCTTCATGCAGAAAGCTTCCCCAAGTCCTTTTGTTTCTAGGAACCACTACCGATGTATAACAAATTTTTCAAAAACACTCCATCACAAGGCTTTGAAATCACTCTCATATTGCCATGTTTGTTTATGTTTTGGTTTATTCATTCGTATGGATCAAAATCATTAATTGAAGTTTGACCTTCTTTCTGTTGACAAATTGATCTGATGTTTGGTAAACATATCCATTTTTAATGATAATACAATTCAATGAATTTTGTATCATTGTGAATCCAAGATGGCAAGAAAAATTTCTCCATTTCATGTCACTTCCCAGTTTCCCTTTCTTGAACGACTTTATTCAGCTTGCCCTGTTTGTTTATGTTTTGGTTTATTCATTCGTATGGATCAAAATTAGTAATTGAAGTTTGACCTTCTTTTTGTTGACAAATTGATTTGATGTTTGGTAAACATATCCATTTTTGATGACAATACAATTCAATGAATTTTGTATCATTGTAAATCCAAGATGGCTGCAGCTACAAAATGGCAAATTACATATTTTTTCACAACTACCCCAATATGGGTATCAAATGACAGCGCTCGACTAGTAAAATAGTAGTGAACTTTGAAAAAGATGCAAATTCAAGATGGCCTCGGTCACAAAATGGCAGATCACATATTTTTCCACAACTACCCCAATATGGGTATCAAATGGCAGGGCTTGTCTAGTACTAAAGTTGTACACTATGAAAAAGATGCAAATCCAATATAATCTATTCAAAGAACTTTGTCAACTCAGAATCGGGATACAAGCATAGATTTTCCACCCATAAGGTTGGCTAAAAATGAAACGTCTTTAGCGATACACCTCCAAAGTTGAGGCAAAAGGTTTAAACGTGCCAAGAACTGTGTGGCATTGGTGTTTATGAAAATTAGAAACTAAAGAATGGAAAATAAAGTTGGTGAAAAAAAAAACAGTGTCACCATTAAAGTGCGCACCATATGGAAAACTTTTTTTTCCAAAAGTTTCCATGAAGTTTAACTTCGGAACTTGTTTGTGCTTTAAATTCAACTTGAAATAATGCGGCCAACTGCGACCTACTGGCGTTCAGTGTTTGTCAAATTCAACTTTTTTCAACTCTAGTAATTTTATAAATACTTGAAAATAGCCAAGTGATTGAAACTTTGCACCAGTCATGTTAAAATTTTTATAGCACATTTTTAATTTCTTCCTAAAAATGTCCGTATGAGTAAAAATGTATCAGAACAGTTAATCTCCATGATGAATTTGTTATGTATACATGAATTGATGACAATTAACCAAACTTGTTTTTTAAAATAAACGGGATCTCTGTCAAAAATGAGCAAAATGTTAACTTTATCCTAGTTGCATAAAATTTGGCATATGGATATAAAATTGCAGTAGACACAACTTTTTCAAGTAACTTTTTGTTGAATTCGATCTAGAAATGCACTTTTTCAATTTTTTTCAAAAAAAAAGTTGAATTTGACAAACTCTGAACGTCAGTAGGTCGTAGTTGGCCACATCAGTTAAATTTAAAGCACAAACAAGTGCCGAAGTTAAACTTCATTGAAACTTTTCGAAAAAAAAGTTTTCCATATGGTGCGCATTTTAATGGTGCCACTGTATGTAGAAGAGTTGTATTGAAAAATTTACTAAAAATTAGAAAATAATTCGGAAGGTCCTAGGTAGCAGCCATCACACCACTCCCCGCAGCAATCTACGGTATTGATCAGATGAAACGATCGTTGGCTGTAGTATTCACATATTTATTCAAGTTACGCTACTTCCAACAATTTCATTTATTTTATCTGATCAATATAGTAAATTGCTGAGGCTAGTGGTGTGATGATCGCTACCTAGGACGCTCAGAATTAGTTTTTAGTACATTTTTCAATAAAAACATTCAACATATTTTGTCAAGTTTCTGTTGGAATTTTTTCTGGTCCATGTGTTCAATAGAAAACTCTCCAATACAAATCACGTTTAAGTTGTTCAATAGGAAATTCATGTACTGAATGGGTATATTCATTATCGGTATGGAGTTGTAGCCATTTTTTTCAATAATTTCATTCGAAACCTCCCACACTAAGCAATAAAATCACTGAATGAAAGACTTCACGTCCACAGCTGGAACTCTTAAAGCACCAATAAAACGTCTGAAACTATAAAAATTCGAATTGTCGAAGTAAAAGCTCCTCCATCGCGAAGTTCCGGTAAACCAATAAACTTTTATAAGATTAATCCGCTTTTGCGAAAATAAAGAAGAAATATGCCATAAACCAGTGCAAGCACATATATCTGAAGAAGAATGCCTGCCTCAGCCGTTGGCAAATATGTAACTGTGCATGAGGGAGCGGGAAACTCCGGTTTCCAGAAACAAAGTCGAGAAGTTTTCATTTCAAACATCGGATAATTCAAGAACGAGGCTTTTCGATACTGAAAAGCGTATCAATTGAAAATATAGTGATACACACTTAGATACTGTCATTATACAGTGTGTGTTACATCAATTTTCCATTAGAAATTTGAGATGCAGAAGAGAAATTATGCAAACCATTTCACATAGGAGTTTTGATAAAAAAAAACTTTTCTGAAATATATTTCAATATTCATGGTACCCAGTAGGAGCGTGACGCGTCAAAGTTATATAGTTTCTGAATGAAATGATATATATTACTACTGTGAGATTCGAAAATAAATTCAAAATGTGAAACCAAACATTCGTCGATTTTCAATTAAAACCTATTCATTCATTATTCATGAAGACGGTGATTCTTCAATTGTTGAATAAGATCTTGACCACAAACTTCTTCTCATATGTGATTCAGAACTCGAAAACCATCTTTACTGATTTTTGGAAAAACGGAATACTCTACAATTCAAACCTTGGCCGACCAAGCGGCCAAGGTTATCAGTGTCACCATTTTCCGTGTTTTAAGACCGTGGATTTTTGAATTCTTTCGAAAATACGTTTATTGGCATTTGGTGAATAATTGTCTCAACATTCGTTGAGATGAAATTGGATGCAATCTTGCCAGGATAACCCTGGGCGACCATGAGAATCTGGCGCCGATGAAATATTTGGCGATGATCGGGAAATATCTACGCTCAACAATAGGATTTTTGACTGGCCGCTGTCAACTGGGGAAACAATTCCATAATATGAGGCCAGTGAACACACCTCTATGCAGGATGTGTGTCAGGCATGTCCTATGCGAGTGTCCGGAGTTATTGTCAATAAGAGAGTGTGTGTTCGGCGATATAAAGGAGATATCTCCTAGTGACCTGCCCACCTTCCTGGAAAAGACAGAATGGACGATGACCTAGGAGGACGACTCCTCGGGAGGATGTTCAATGGGTCACATGTGGCCTAAGTGCTTTGGGCCTATACTCACTCCCTACTCTACAGATACACATTCGTTGACACTTTTCAACCTGCCGTCATGCTGTTTGATATTGTTGAACTTCTTAGAATGAGATTCCATATTCAATTCAGGTTCCCAGCTTTTTTTTCCGTTGAAATTACTCGTGTTTTCGGGGATTTCTATTGCCTATTCGTGAACTCATATCCCTCCACCAAAAAGTGGTTTGCAAATGTGGAGTTAGTCTAACATTCAATAAACTACTGCCGCTGTGGCGGTACTTAATATTGGTGAACTCATATCCCTCCACCTAAAAGTGATTTGCAAATGTGGAGTTGGTCTTAACATTCAATAAACTACTGTCGTGTTCTTTCATTATTTGGGGACGATTATTCCCGTTTGGCCATTATAAAGTTTTGGACAACAGTCAACAGATATACTACTGATTGGAGTTTTGTCTTTAATGTTCAAACAATTCGTTTGAATTTTCATTTGTTAGGTGAGTTTCAGCCAAATTTTTTTTTTCATAAATAGAGTGATGTTACTATTATGTTTACTAAAGTATGACCGAGTCCCTTAACGTTATTTATTGTTTCTTGAAGTGGGATCAACCCAATAAATAGCTCATTTCCGTATTTTTTGGAAAGAAAGGAGTCGGAAATATCTACCTTTCAGTATACCATGTTTTTTACTACTTTTATGATAAACAATAATAGAAGTGTTAGAAAACATAGGAAGTTTCAATTCTCTCATCTTCAAAGAGAATATGCTTTATCGTTCAGGGACACAAAATCTTGTTGACAAAGTAAAAGTCCAAACAGTCTAGAATTGAGGTGAAGTAAACACATAGAAAAAAGAAATGGAGCAATACTAGAATTGTACTAGAATGTGTCATACCTACAAAAATATATGAATCTACCACATGAGAAACATCTTAGAACATATTAAAACAAACTTGAGTTAGAATGTATCATTATGAAATTCTTGTGAGCTACAATAGGGTTTATCCGACAAGAAAGCTTTTACATACAAGATACAAGAATTGTATGATTCAAATCTCCTCTATGCCGTCTTTAACCATTTGATTTCAAATGGCAAGATAATTACCTATGAAGAAAAGAGAGTTCTGTATAATGAAATGAAACCGTGAAACGTATCTCACGCTTTCTAGAGGTAGGTGATTTCATGTTCAAATCATCTCAACTCCACCAGCAATACTATGCAAATCATTTCATTAAACAGAACATCATCTTCACGTTATTACAATTTCCTTCGAATAAATTTCCTGAACTGAAAAATAGAGCAGACGATAAAAGAAATCTGAAGCTGTGAAGAGTCCATGTGAATATAACGGTACTTTTTATGTTACAGTGATAGAACACAAATTTCAGGACGAAACTTCGTGCGGTAAATACGAAACTGGCGTTCGTGTCGTTACAAAAGGGGTAATGCAAACGGATGATGAGAATTGATGGCCAAAATTAACGAAAAATACGTGCATTTTCTCGATGGTCAAGCGAAAATTCCATTATCCTGGTGACAATGATTTATCGATGCTGGAATTATGTCAGTGTCTCTACTTTTCAATTTCAAACCAATTGATGAAGTGGATTTTCATCGATTTTTAGTGAAGTGGATGAAAAACCGTGAAACGAATTCATTTAAATAAAAGGTTTATCCAATAGAAATTCGATTTTTCTCAAAGTGGATGTATTCAGTAGAATGGATTTCTGAAATATATGAATTTCTATGCATGAATTCATGAATCTTCCGATCACTGGACCGGAAAATTCAATGATTTTTAAGCATTTTGAGATATCCCTGTGGCAATGAAAACTTCTGAATATTTAAGATGAAAATGAAAAATAGTTATCTTCATCTGTCGCCTAGTTTTATGCTTCAAAAAGTTATGAAATCATGAAAAGCTCTAGCAAGACTTCATATGTGAAAGCAAATCCAAATCATGCAGCAAATGTTATTTGTGTTGAGATTGTGTTAAAGGCATTGTTAGTAACAATTATATGCAATGAAAATTATATGCCCAAGTTTATGAGTCGATTATAAACCGAATGTACCATATGAAGGCTTCTGCAGAAGTTTTCAGAATATAATACAAACAGGTCAATAGTTAATTGACTGCCAAAAATATTTGGATACAGGAAACAGTTCTTAAAAAATATAGAGTGTTGAGTAATCTTGATTGTGAAATAATCGATTGGAATAGCGGAAAATACTACACTACACTATATTTTTTCATGAACAGAATACAAGCACAACTAGGTGCTCTGAAAGCGGTACCTGTGCGAAAGTAGCGGTTTACGTCGAATTTGAATCACTGGAATTAAAAACGTTTTCAGGAAGTTCATTCTATATACACGCAGTTCCCCAAATGTGATAATTCTTGAGCAATGACCTTCGAGGTGTACTGAGTTGATTCTCAAAACGATAAGCAGCCACAGCCCTTCGCGTATTTCAGATATGTACCACTGTGCCAAATGTGCCACTTGAACACCTCCCGTGAAAGTATTTATAAAAGAGGGACAAATATCCGGCCTTTCTTCGATGTTCCAGACTATCAAGTTTGCAATTAATATTCAAATCTCCAATCAGGTGGATGCTCCTTTCTGAATGGAATCCAGCAGCTCCAGGGTGTGCTTAGAGGCGGAGCCCCATACATGGGAAGTACTCCAAAGAAGAAGGTCTGAAGATGGTTTATAAATTATCGAAAATTGCTGAGGTGTATTCGGAACAGTGTTCTAATCTTTTGAGAAGCAGCCTTTGCAATTCCAGCGATATGATTGTTTCAACACATGTTGTTGTCTATTTCAACCTCTCTGTATTTTATTGATACCAATGTATTTCTCTGAAATAGTCAAAGTCACCCAAATTTTGATTTACTCAAAAGTTGGTTCTAGCAATTACTTACTGCAAGGTCTAGAGATGAGCATAATTTTCCGAAATCATCATATATGTCTCGACGGAAAATGTATCACAAGCGAAACATTCTACCTGTGATCCCCCCGCTTCCNAAATCATCATATATGTCTCGACGGAAAATGTATCACAAGCGAAACATTCTACCTGTGATCCCCCCGCTTCCTCATTCGTCGCAGACAACGCGTATCTAGAGGGCGTATCCCGGAAATTAGTGCAACTCGTATTAGCGGCTACCTGAAACGTTGCTAATGGCGGATCTGAGGTTATGCTAGTTGAAGTGTCGTATACCGGATAAGCAGAGACATAACTGGAGAACGGATTTAACGGATTTAATAGGTACGCACAATGTGCATGTGAGGATAGAAAGCTATACTTGTCGTAGAGTTTGATTCGGGACTTATGTAGATATGGCCCGAAAAGATCTGAGAGGGTGGAAAAAACTGTTAAATTTGTTCACTTCAATAATTATTCATGAAATTTATTGAGTTTGTTGATTTTTTCTTATGATAGTTCCATTATTATTGACATAACAATCTGGAGTGTTGTAAAATGTTCGGGAATAATCTAGAACGTCCAGGAACTTACCTCAACTCTCTTGGTCATTGTAGAACAATGGAAACGAATATCATGGATAATTGTAAAAAATTCGAGGTTCATTTGGGATACTCACTAATCAGGGTTTTCAAAGCAAGATACACTCATTTTGTATAACTTAAATTCCATCCTTTCATCCAATCTTACACAATCTCATTCGAATTTTTTGAGCAGATCAGGGCACCACAGCTGGTGTTTATTAATATATATGCAGGTAAGAAAGCTACGACTGGAAATTTTTTAAACAATATTAGTATTGATGAAACGAGAAGCATCTTTAGGAAACTCGAAAAGAAGTTGAATATATTTGATCTCATCATGTCTTCTACTAATGAAGAGACGAAACAAAGGAATCGACTCACTATCAAATCTTCTCCGTATTCGTTCCTTTCTAGCTCTGTAGTGAGTGTAATAATTTTCAGGTTATCACTTCAGAAAAATTATTGTGTAAAAAGTCTATTCGGAAAATATGTTGGGAAACGATTCCATCTCTTGTGTAATGCGAAAAAATCGCTCGATTTCTGCTTTGCTAGTTCTTTCACTTTCATAAAGAAGACCCATTTTGCGAAAAAGAAATTGAATACAATTACAAACTGTTTGATGTTTCTGGGATCATTAGGATTAGTAGTGTGCAAGTTCGAATTCCTGACGTTTCGTCTGCTACTGCAGAATATACTATCGAAGGCGAAGTGCCAACCGTCGAAGTGATCTACTTTGTTGGTGCATTTAGACTTATAATGGAAAGAGGTTAAACGCTCGACTGCTCTTGTACCTGATTGGTCCGACCCTTGTGGCATAAGTTTTACTTATATATACACACAGCGAACGGCAGCTCTTCGTCTGGCGGCATTGGGCATGGGTTCAAGTTTGAATCGTCGTTGACGGTTGTGTTAATGTTGCGAATTCCTTTATAGGTAACATAATTCCATTCGCGAAGCTATGCATTACATAGTGCAGTTGGCATATTTCTTTGATTACTGTATTTCAAAAGTAAAAATATAAATTACTAGCTATTGCCCGCTCTTATATTACCGTACAGCCGAAGCTACGGAATCTATAATCTTGAAATATGCAGGTAGGTTCTTTGTAAAGCGTAAATAAGCATCAAGAATGGGAATTAGGAATTTCCACCCTCAAGTGGAAAGAATAGGTAATGTACTGATATTGGAATGTGATGATTCAAAATTACTCAGTGAATTAATTCACTATATGAAATCGGAGCCCAGAGACAAAGAATCCGTGATCCAACAGGTGTCAGGCCAAATCACGATATCTCCTCATCTATGAGATCTTCTGAAAACTCAATCCACAAATTTTATAGATAAATGAGGATATTCTCACCCAGGTTTGTCCTTTGTGGAAAGTTGAGTCCAGCGATACATTCGTGATTTAGCCTAGAACCATCAACACAACCTATGACGCTTCAGAACAACGGTTTCCATACAATTCCAACGATTCCATAGATGGCGTTTTTGTTAAGCAAGATGTTATAGTTGTTACTTTTTCAGTACATTTACTACAGTTTATATAATTTTTCTTCGACAGCTCACCACGTTACTATTTTTCAAGTGTTATTTTCGACTTTTGATACTCCTTATTTTTGAATAAAAAAATATTAGTATAACTGGCTTTAGTTCACGATTAAGTACTGTAAGTTGAATATGGTTCAAGTTGACCAAGTGAAACATAAGCTGCACCTTGAAAGAAATAGCATTTGATAAGGATGGCATAATGCATGGCAAAAGAAAATGCTATACCCTTCTTCCAATATTGGGAGAATCTTCGTGTGATGGAGTGTTGGAATCCATATTTTATGATTTTTTAGGCTTCTTCCTGAACGGTTGAAGTTATTCTTATGATCATGTATTTCTATGGTCTCTCTGAATAGCCTCAGATAGTACCCGCAAGAAGTTGCTTGAGTTTGAAGACAATATCATGGCTGATCTCCGAAAGAACGTGTTATACAACTGCCAATTCATCTCTTTGGCCATAATGGCAACTTTTTTATACTCAGTCGACACAAAAATAATATGTCCCGAATTCAAGGAAAAACATCCTTCAAAAGTCTTACTCATACCTAGCTCCTCGATTATATAATATCGTCCCACATCATATAAAAAATATCACTAGTAACAATTCATTTGAGAATAAACTCAAAACCTGGGTCTTAGGCTTGCCAAGGCTTCAGATACACCAGTACGTTGATACGAAAGATGTTAACTATCACAGTGACATGCATAGAAACTGATTCACATCTTCATACAGAAAGTTTGAAGATATAATTGAAATAATATGTCTGATATTGTTAAAACGTCTCACCTTTTATTTATTTACTCATACCATTTTATATTTCAAATCTTAANATTAAAATAATATGTCTGATATTGTTAAAACGTCTTACCTTTTATTTATTTACTCATACCATTTTATATTTCAAATCTTAAAATCGTTTTCATTAGTATTCCAATTTCTGCATAACCCACGCACAGGCATATCCTTCCGTGGGAATTCTATATTCATTCGGAAATTGCCTTGTACAACTTGTGACATTGAACAATGTTCAATTGCCAATAAATATTATTATTATCATCATTATTATTATTTACGCATTTTCTTGACCCAAGTCTACTGCTGGACTCAGCTGTCCTGAAAGGAAAAGCCTACCTAACCTAACCTAACTGAATAAAGGCGATAACATCTCTATTTTCAAAGAAACCACTAGTTGATTCCTGCAATTCATCAGTGGTTCGGCTTAGCATCTGTTATGAAACCCACGGCAGATTGAAACAATGCTGTCTGATTTTGCATCACACTTCATTCTTGGGTCTCATCTAGTTGCGTTGCAATTCTGTGTCATCTGAGCACTGTTGATTGATTTTAGACTTCTCTGGGCTATGAAACCGAATATGTGCAACATGTTCCTTGTAGCGAGCTGTCATAGTTTGCTTATTTTGACCCATATACTTCTCATTACAATCCTCACATTTCGTGAATCAGACTATTTTATTATTCATCTTGTGTTTGGGGGTAGCCAACACTTGTTGAAGTGTACGAGCAGTTTTGAAATCCACTTTCACACACTTTCAAATTTGAACCAATTCACTGGTATATTTTAGATTTTGCTCCTAGGTCTTTCTATGAAAAGTCTAAAATTCTTATTCAAAAAATTTTCGTTTTCTACTCATTTTATTCACTATGTTGAAAATATGTAAACACGTTTCTTACAGTCATTACCTTCATATTTTGTTTCTTGATATCATATCTTCATTAGCTTGAAGGACAGCTTGAAGGACCAGTCCTCTGATATGAAACGGTAGTCTTTGTTATGTGCAATGGTGTAATATATCTGGTGCAATGGTGGGATATTCCTTCTGAATAAATCAAATTTCGGAACCTTATTATCGATTCTCAGGAATATAAGTGGATCTTGTGAAATTGAGTTTCGGTCATCTCTTGATGATGCTAAATCAGTTAACAAAGAAGTATTTCCGCTATGTGGTTCCATTAGATTCTAAAATACTCCTGCGAAATGTCTGTTTATATTTATTTGGAAAAACCGTTCCCAAAAGTTCTTTCCACGACTTTTGAATTCAAAATATTGGGCGACCATATACAAAAGTTTGAGATTTTACCCCACTCTCAGTTCTATTCAGAACAGAATACTCACTTCACAAAGACTCTCACCTGGCGTCAGATTCTCACAGGACCACACGCAGGACATATCGATAAGATCCTGGCAATTTTTTCTCCCGTAAATAGTGCATATCCGATGCCGTTTTAGCGAATTGCTAAGCATAATTTATGTTCAACGAGCACCATTACGGGGTTCAACGGAGACATCTAGAGTAGCTTAATGAACTGGCGAGATGTAATCAACATTAATCAAGGGCAACAAGGTAGGCTACGCATAGCACATTTTACTGAGAGGCTGTAACGTATTCATACTCTCCGGGATCGTGTTCTGTTGAGTGTCGTTCTAAATAATTTGTTGGGTGTTCTCAAAAGTTTTAATTGCTTCAGATTATAATTTTTATGACAATACAGGCACGAGATCTTTAACTTGTATGAAATATTAGGTGGAGAACTTGCACACATTTGGATCAACGATTCATTACACATGCATTATCGATATCTTGAATTTGTCCAAATGAAGCAATTCATAAATTGTCACTTCTGTTTTACAGATTCATGTTTTTGATGGTGAATTTCTTAAGTTTGAAGTTTTTACTCCAGAAATAGAGGTTTTCACAACTAATGAACTGAACGAAATTCACATTTCATAGTATGTAAATTTTATGCCTCTGTTTCCTGATAGTAGAAAGTGAAAATTGGTCTTTATAAATGCAAAACAAATTGGTCGAACAGAACGTACAAGGTCTTTTCGAGAAAAGAGGAATGAAAATTTCTATGTTTTTTACCACTTTTATTTGTAACTAACGTTACTGCAGTTTCGTCCTTTATGGACATTCTCAAACTTATACAATGAACTAACAATGATTCAGTACATTCGCCAATATATACCATTCAGGTACTTGATTGAGTAAGTACCTGAATTTACAGTTCACCATGCGGATGTGCCAATTTAAAAACCGGAAAGTAAATTAAATCGATTTGATCATTTAACAGGTTGCACCTGCAATGTTTATGCTTGTGAATTTCCAAGGATTGTAAATAATTGAGTTTGCAACCCTTCCTTGCATAGTGCAGAATTTCCGTATCGTTTTAGGAAACTTGTGGTTGCATGCCAAGGAATGGTTTGAAAACCTGGAATTATTTTTTCCTAGTCTGAAGGACCTTTCATGTTCAGCATACCATTTTTGGAAATTTCGTCCGCATTGTCCCACATAAACATTATTACACTCCGGACATTTAAGCTTATAAACTCCAGATTTTTCCAACATGTTGACCTTACCTTTGTCATGGAAAAGGAAATGAGATAACCTGGCATGTGGTCTGAATGCTACTTCCAAATTGTTTTTTCTGAAGAAACCTGCGATTATTTCTGTTCTTTTTCCAAAATATGTTAGCGTTATCCATTTTTGATTTCTGGTTGTGTGACCTGAGGATTCATCAATCTGTAAGTGAATTTCCGGCTTTGTTTCAGATATTCATATTTCGTGCTACCTACATTGGATAACAATTTTGAAGTGATGGAAGAGTAAACCGCTTCGTTATATAACGCGTTACGTTGCCAGTCTGTCTGTCTTCCCTTTCTCTTATGCATCCGTCAGCGAAAGGCAGGATAGACTCTCAGTGTTTAGTGTGCGCTAGACATATACTGTTGACAGTATTATGAAAATTTATCCAGTAAACACGTTATATTAATTTATTACGTGAAACGTGGGCTAAAAATGATGCTACAGATTCAGTGTGTATAAACTATTAGTATCATTATTTAATCTCATGAAAGTAACAATTGGCTCATGGTAGCTATAATATATGAACATATACAAAATAATCAGTAAAATTCTTGTCAATCAATAACCTTTTCGTATATTTTCATATCAATATACATAAAATCTAAGTAATGAACTAAGCTTTTCTCAAATGAAACAATTTCAATATTGAATGAACTCAGATTAGTTCAAGTTGTCACTTCTGTCGGGCGTTCCTAAATGCACATATTTTTTAATTTCATTATGATTTGCCACAGCTGGTATTAGCCGAGTTATGATACTTTGCATCGTCCACCTTATTTTTGGATGCAAAAGGGTCGCAAACAAAATATTTTGATAGCATTCAAGTCGTTTCATTATTTACAGTGTATATGTAATCCCATCATCACCAATTCACAGAGACTGTTTTTAATTTCTCTTTCTATTTAAAAATTTCGTCCCTTACTGAATTGCTATATCTTCAATTTGTCCTGGAGACTCGCTTCGAATGTGAAATTTTTGGTATTTTCCAATCTCCAATGTGTGTGCTATGAACCCTGTACTTGTGTACAGCTTATCTGAGCTTTATGAAGCATCAAGAGTTGCTGAGGTGTTTGCAGTTTTCTGGTTCGGAACAGCTATTGAGAAGCATCCTTTGCAATTCCAGCGACATGATTGTGCCAAGACTCATTGGTGTCTATTTTGACCCACAACAAACTTTTTGAAGTAGAAAGCGGAATTGTTTGTCCTTACATTAATATATCTGGGTCGGATAAATTTATCTTTATCGAGAAAACTGATGCCTGGGTTTTTGTGGGAATTGAATTGAACTTAGTTAGTTTCATCCTAATTCTTAATCACTTCTAGATTCTCGTTAAGATATGCCCATTTTCTTGATTTTTCAAATTCCATCCTTCAGATTTGTCGTCTGAAGTTTGAGAGAGTTGTTATTTTTGTCTCGAATTTAATGTAACATTCTACTCCTTCTACCATAATCATATTGCAATTGAAATGTTTTGAATCCTGTTTTGCTTTTCCTCAAATTATTTATTACCAATAACATAAGCGATTCGCTTCACCAACACGAGTTTTTTATCAGAGAGATGAAAATGATTCATATTTTCAGCACAAACATAGTTATACCTAACATAAATAAAAAGTTAAATCAAAAGTTGAATAGACGAATATTTCTGTAGTTTAATCATTTCATCAATGTTGAAAATTGAGTTTTTCATTGATTTTTCAATTGATGTCTTCGTTCACTATCAATGGAGAAAAAACTGATTTTTCAACACGAATGATTTTAAGACTCAGTTTCGTTATCAAACCTACAGTTTTATAATTATAATACAAGATAAACCACCCTTTCAGAAAATAATTCACATGGTTCAAGCCGAGTAGCACGATGTGTACATCTCATTAAAATTGGGTTGTTTACATTTTCGCGTTAGGAATGTTTTGGTTGTTTGCCACCGGCTGTGATAATTTGTTAGTTTTGTTGAGTTTCGTACTTTAGGAACCTTTTGGGAACTCCGCCTTATCTTACCGAGTCTGCGATAACTACGAAATCCCCAGCAAATTATTTGTTTTCACACTCTGCCTGCTTTCGAGTACAATGTGGGTCCGTACTCTAATATTTGGAGTTTATCTAAATCTTTGTTTGTCTGCTCGACTCTGAACTACGATGTGAAAATTTTTTGTTTGGGAAGATATATATGTATAATGAAAATGTAAATTATTGTTCTATACCTATGGTTAATGTCCTGTTTGTGGATTTTCACAGAGACGACACCAAAATTAGTCTGGGAATGATGTAAAAAATCCCAGTATAATGTTGTTATTACTTTATCATCATTTGAATGGTTGTCAGGTATTTTTCTTATATATTTTCATCATAACTGAAAAAGTCTCAACTGTCTTCACAGAAGGCTGTTTGACAAGTTAACAGACAACTGTAAAAACTTTAATAACCTTCAATTACCCGTCATCAATCGTAAGAATGAAATGAATATAGCTGGAAAAACTGAAAAACACGCTTTTAAAGAACATCGAACTGAAATATTTTTTTCAAATAAGCTTGAATCAATAACGAACGAAAAATACTAGTATTATTGTGAAAAAAAGTGATTAAACTATATTTATTTTTCATTTTTCAGTTTCGTATGCTATAAAAGCGTGTTTTTAGGTCTTTTCAAATGACTATCGATATTTTCCGATTCCAGAGACGGAGCTTGAAAATCCGCTCAAGGCAACCGGCGCGCAAAGGAGGGTTACAAATAAGGAAGCAGGCGCGCGTGTTGATGAAAATAATACTTTTTTCAAATGAAGAAATACATGTAAAGTGACTTCGAATTATATCAAGCAGGTTAAGTACAGCGCCATCTGCCCGCGAATACATCAAGCAATAATGTCGATATATCAAGGAGGATATGTACAGCGCCATCTGCCCGATAATAGATCAAGCAATAATGTCGATAATTTTGTCAAATAGAGATCTCGAACAAACATACATACATACATACAGTTGAAGGTAATATGAAACGTGTAAAATTATAACAAAAATACACACCTGAGTTTCCACTTGCTAGTGAGATAAGGCATTTGTGAATGATGATAATAATAATAATAATAACTGCTTTTATTGAAAAGTTACTCACTACAAGAGATACTAACCTAACAAATGGTAGACATCAGCCTCTGCACATGATATATCAAGGCAGATAATACTCTCATCCATCCATGAAACATAAACACATACAAACGCACACAGGTTTGAAAATTAAGTTTAAAATTAGCATTTCATCACTTTTTATAACATCTGGGAAAGTCAGAGATACAAAATCGTTAAAATCAGGAAAAACGTTGCTATTCTGAACATTGAGTGATGCTTTGGAATTCAGAAATTATCGCCAAAGGACTGTGGGGTTGAGGTTTTTGAAATTTGTAAATGCCATCTTGTGCAGCTTATAAAATAATGTCTGGTTATTGAAATAAATAGCGTAAAAAAATCGAAATCAAATTGACGAATATCGACATAATCTAAATTCAAAACTTCAATTGAATGATATATGATGGAATCGGCCGATACCTAATAAAAATCCATAACGTATCCAAGAAACACTTCATTGTGAGATAATCACTAAACAGTTTCACAAAAACGCAATACGTGTTTCGATATAACTTGCAATAGCTTCTTCAGGCGAATTCAGGCGTATAAACATGCCTGAAAAAGCCATTGTGTAGCGAAACACATGTTGCGTTTTTGGAAAACTTTTCAGTACAATTTCACAATGACCTGTTTTTTTCAATATCCAATTGAATGATATCTGAAATGAGAACTGGATTTGGTTGAATTCTTAAGTGTCGAATAATCTGGAACTGAAGGCAGGAGTACCACAAGGATCAGCTTTGGGTCCATTGTTCTTTACTACTTACTCGACAACCTTGCTAAGGGAACTTGAAACCTGTAATGTACATCTTTATGTGGACGGCATTCAATTTTATCACAGTTTTTATCCATATGTCAAAGAAGCCTGCGGAATCATAGACTCTGACATTAGACACTTTATTGAACTAGTATCTTCATACTCGCTTTTTGTTAACGAAAAAAAATCTAAAGTTATCATTTTCGTGTCAAAAATCAATAGGAGTAGAATCGTCAATTCAGTTGAAATTCACATAAATGCAATTACACTTCATGCTGTTGATGAAACATATAATGTTTATAAACGTGTCTTGAAAATGATGATACTAATTTTCTGTATATACATTATTGGTATCATTATTTGATTCTTCGGAACTAACAATTGGCTTATAGTAGTTATGATATATGTACATACATAAAATGATCAATTAGAGATTTTGTTAATGAATAACCTTTCCTCACATTATCATATTAATATACATGAAATATAAGTAATAACGTAAATTTTTCTCAAGTTGAACAATTTATATGTATTACATTTTTATACAAATAGCGAATCAACACAGCAAATTGTTGAAATGCATATTCTAAAAATCATAAATGCATTTTTTTGCAGAAACAACTGTTTTATTGGGTTCATTCCATATTGACATTTCAGAACTGGCTCACTTCATCAAAGTTCAAGGTCGAAGGCAACTACTTTTTCCAAAATGAAGGTTAAAAGAAGAGAAATGTACAAACAGATCATTTATTTTCCTGTAAATATTTCTCATTACATTGCAAATGAAAATTATTTTAGATTGAAATGCAGTCACCATTCCCTGCCATTTCGTTTGATCATCATCGGCACACAATTTCATCTAATGTATTCCAACCGACAACCCCGTCACAATATGAGATTACGCTGGCTCCATGAAAATATCGCTTTTCCACGTCCGTTATTGGAGAAATTCCTCATGGAGATTATTTCTTTATGCAAAACGTAAAGAAGATTGTTTGTATGTACGACATGCACTCGGGTTGGAAATATTCTCGAGATCGGATAGAAATAGTTTCACGAATTCATTTTATTAATGTGCTGTTAGGAGTGAATGTCAGTCTGACACATCGATATTCCCCAGGAAATATTTACGAAGACAAGATTCAGAAGTAGTGAAGAGAGTGAAATATAGGTTAGAGAGTTTTCTGGCACAAATATTTTTGAAGACTGTCCAAAAAGTCTTGCACCAAACGAAAGGGGATAACAGGATATATGATCTATAATCCACCAAATGATATACAAGGTCTTCTTGAATGTCATGTAAATATTCGAGTGGATGATACTGAGAAAAATCTGTTATAGGTTTTCAGCAGATTTATTCAACCTTGAAGAGAACGTGACAGAAAATTTCTCGACTTACGGGTGTATTCGGGGAAGAAAGTTTCTGGCCTTCCAATTCCCCATCTTGACACGAAAAATGTAGGAGTTTACCAAAGGAAGGAAGAAAGCTATCAATTTCAAAAATCAACTCTGTACCTAAAGTCAAGAAGGAGCAGATTTCCTGAAATTCTCGAAATTAGATTATTCAACAAAATCTTATTTGCAATCATCCAAGCATATACTGTTATCATTTGTAGGAAGTCTATTTCACCAAGCACCATTTATTCGGATTCATTTTACGCCAGAGGTTGAAATTATATTTTTAAAAAATAGGGGGTTTTCCATCTTATTGGAAGATTGCTCGTTTCCAGCCTATTTCCCAAAAGGGCAAGGAAAATCTCCTAAATAACTATAAACCAGTCGTTTTGCTATCAGTGATATCAAAAAATCATGGAGAAAGCCATAAACCACCATATCCTCAAATATATGGAAGGCTTCAACATCTTGGGTGATCATCAATATGGCTTTCGGAAACACATATCAACAAGTACCCTTCCATCGTATGTCACTCATATTTGGAATACTGCAATCGAGAAACATTGACAGTCGAGAACTGTTGCGCTCGATATTTCTAAAACTTTTGACCTTGTGTCGCATGAGGGTTGGCTGGCCAAACTTCCATGCTGACGGATATATTTGTGTTCAGCTCTTCAGCTTCCTGGAAGAACGTTTCCTGCAAGTGGCCGTTGATGAAAACCTGTCGAAGACTTTTACCATCAATGATGGTGTTCCCCAAGGATTCATATTGTCTCCAACCCTTTCTTTATTACATATCACTGACTCTTTGGAAAAAACACGAATTCAATATATTGCTTTGCTGACAACATACTAGTCTCGTCATTTCATCTGGATTCAAGGACATCGGTTACGGGGGCACATCTTCACCGGCAGCAGGAGGTTGCATATCCCAATGGGAATCTATAAGTGTTTCGAATTGGAGTGAAAGTAACCAGGTTCAATTCAATGCCACAAAAACTCAGGCATCAGTTTTCTCTAAGAAGTTGAATGTCTCCGAACCGGATTTAATAATGTCAGATCAGACAATTTCGCTTTCTGTTTCGATAAGTTTGTTGGGGGTTGAAATGAACATCAATGTGTTTTGGCACAATCATATTGGTGTTTCTGCAAAGGCTGCTACTCAAGAGCTAGTAACACTGTTCTGAATCAGAGAACTGTACATACCCCAGCAACTTTTGATGCTTTGCAAAGCTCAGATCAGACTTTCGGGGTATTGTTCTCATGTATGGAGCTACGCTCCTGAGCATACTCTGAAGGTGCTGGATTCCATCCAGAATAGAACCATTCACCTGATTGAAGACACAAACATCACTTGCAACCTTGATAGTCTTGAAAATACGTGATTCCTCCCTAATAAGTAACTATCGACCAATTACGGTACCCTCCATCTTTTCCAAAATATTTGAATTATCATTCTTGGAGAGATTATTATCTTATCTGAAGCATTTCAATATCATAACCGCGAATCAACATGGTTTTGTGCAAAATAAATCGACCACAACTGCAATACACTCATATGTTCTTGAAGTCATTGAATGCATTGATGCGGGTGAGTGCCCTATTGGGGTATTTTGCGACCTAAGCAGGGCATTCGATTGCATCAGTCATACAATCTTATTGAATGAATTATCTCGATACGGTATCCGAGGTGTAACTCATGAATAGATAGAAAGAATTTTGAGTAAACGTAATAATCGCGTCACTATTGGTAACCATATGTCATCGTGCAAAGATTATTCTGAAATAGGTGTTCCTCAGGGTTGGGTTCTAGGACCTACCTTATTTATACTCTATATCAAGGGTATTGTGAAGATATGTGAAAGCTCAATCATTGTTTACTACGCTGGTGATATATCAGTTATTGTATCAGATAGGAATGAATATTGTATACGTCAGAAATGTAAAAAAAATTCCTTTGATATGGCTCAGAGGTTTAGAGCCAACTCACTTCATCTAAATACAAATAAAACAGAATATATACGCTTTCACAATAGACAAAAAGAAGCTAGTGTAGTTGATTTCGGAGATTTACAGTCACTTGATATGTAGACGAACATATTTTCTGGGGAGAACACTGTGAAATCTTAATTAATAAATTGAATTCTGTTTCCTATCAATTACGTAATTTGAGATCAGTTCTGTCTAATGATCAGTTGCTGATGCTATACTATGCCCAAGTGGACTCCAAACTTCGATATGCCATCTCCCTCTGGAGAAGGCCTTCGAGAGCTAATGTATTTGTTGCACAAAAGAGAATACTCCGAGTAATGTTTAGTCTATCCTCTCGACTGTGTTGATATATTCAAAACATGTAAAATCATGACGCTACCATCACTCTTTATCTTTGAAGTTTGTGTGTATATATTTAGTAACTATAACAGTTTTTCAACCAGATCTAGCATTTATAAACATGACACAAAAATTAAAAATCAGCTAGGGTCCAATTATTTAAAAACTCCCCAAACTCACTAGGTCCTTCATTATTTAATAAATTAGCAGACTATGTAAGAGAGAGTCGAACCTTAACATGTTTTAAAAAATGTCTCAAACATTTTTTAATTGAAAAATGCTATTATAGAGTCGATCAGGCACTATGATAAGTATTTGTAAATCCTTTATGATTATTTGTGTGAATATATGTATATATGCGTGTGAATGTATATATGTATATATGTCTGTATGTCTGTATAAGTATATATGTGTTACACAATTATTCTATACTATACAATATGAACGACTATAATACCTGCAAATTAACTGTTTCGTTATATACAATTTAACCGGATGTTATCATGTACTGTTGATTTTGTTCTGTATTGTCCTTCTGAAGAATGAGGAATCATCATTATTATCATTATTATTATAGTCTGAAACGTCGAAGAAAGGTAAGAGATTACTCCCTCTTTCATAGATATTTTCACGGGAGGTGTTCAAGTGCCTTGTAACATTCGATTTCACCAAGAGCGATGCATATTAGAAATTCGCGACGGACTGTGGCTGCTCATCGTTTAGAGGTTCAACTCAGTACACCTTGAACTCCACTGTTTAATAACTCTTCCATTTGAAGAATTGACTTCATGTGAAATAAACACCCTGATAACGTTTTCCTGAATGAATTTGATCTTCAGCCATTCAAATCCAACCTAAATCGCTACCTTCGCACAGGCGCCGCTCTTAGAGTGCCCCAAAGATTTTTTCCAGTGCTTTTGTTTTGTCCTTGGAGAGAAGTCATGTTGAAACATTTTATTCATGAATTGAGAATCACTTAAAAATGTATTTATATCTCACTGTATAGTATCCTCACAATAGGATTACACTGAGTTGAATGATATTCAGAAGCACTAATTCAAATGAATTTCAGAAACCGAACAGAAGATAATTCATTTACATGTGCAATTTGGCTTGTATCAGAGAAAATCGCTGTGACCGGATGTCTGGAAGTAATTTCTCTCGATCCAATTTCTTCGATATGCTGTTACTGACGCATGCAGAGTTGGAAGTTAAGTAACAAGTTTCTAGAAAGAGACGGATGTTGGTCGATATTACTTTCGAAGCCAGGAAAGATGCACTCTTTTCCGGGATGAGATGGAAGTTTTTAATGGAGTGGAAGTATGTGTTCCAGTTGATAGTTTGCAGAGAGTGGATGAGAGTGGATAATGGAATATACTTCTGATCCAGATAGATAATTAACTCAACTATCATTTGAAAATATAAATTCATATACAGGTTATTCACTTTCATTGTGATGTAGAAACTGTGAATGATCTTCATATAAGCAAACAGAGTGTAAATTATAGTGATTTTGAATGAGAAAATTCCAGAAAGCGACTGCCAATTTCTGCGTGTCGGTCCTATCAAAATTCGACAGAACTGAACTCAGCTCAACAACTAGAAAAAAAAACGGGTTCGTTAATGCATTGATGCACAGAGAGTCATTCGACTACTATGTATTTTTCTCATCCATGAATTGAAGGCTTCTTTCAGAATAGGTGTTCTAGAATTCCGACAAGTATTTTATTGATTTCATATACTTGGCTGCCGCATTATAGTCAATTGTATGGAAATCGATAAACCTCTACTTCAGTAAATCTGAATTGACTCCTACCACAGATTTTCCTCCGTGAGTTCTTTTTGAAACCAACGATTTTGAACTGAATCTCTTTACCAAAAAGAAATGAATAGATAATTCTGTAGCGAGAATATATGTCCACAATATTGAGCGTATATTTTCTATTTACTTTAGTGATTCTTGGTCAAGGTTCTATTATAAGGAATTGCAGGCATGTACTAGGTGAATGGAACCCTGGGTAACCCAAAAACAGATTTTGATGCAAACGAAGGAAATTTTGAAAGATAAGTAAAATAGTCCGGTGCATATGATAAACGCTATCGACCCAAATATTTTGGCTGGTAATTATGATTTTTTGAACTTCATAACTTCGATATTCCACTGATGAATACAAGATTTTCCAATTTCAGTTCTTCGTTTTAGTCTCCTAGAAAGCTTATCATGTATTTCTCATACACCAACCGCGATCAAAATGCGCATATTCCCAAAATTTTCAAAAAATCACTTTTAGGCAAACCCTGAATACGAATTCGAAATTTTATGATAATACTAGCTGACCCGGCAGACGTTGTTAAATCACATGAATTATTTCTATCGGCACAATAACTCTCAACACAAACCATGCCACAAACCGGACATTGTTTGGCCTTGGATCTTATAGCCATTGCAAATGCCCATGTGATTTCTGAATGATTTCAAAGACTAATCGCGTGCAGTTGCACAGCTGTGGATGCAAATTACGGAGCAATATGACTTTCACTTGTAAATTATGCGGTGGCATGCCTGGCAAATCCAATGAGTTCAAAATGTCTGTTGGATCATTCTCAGTTTTGGTGGCATCGGAAACTGTATCTATACGCTCGATGGATAAACAATGATTGTGGTCGAAAACTGTGTAGACAGTGAAAGAAGGCTAATTCTGTGAGAAAGACATCATAGACTGGCCTCGTTCTCATGCACCTACTTGGTGCATTTTACTGAGTGAGAGGAGTAACACCGGTAGACACCTAGCAAGAATAAATGATCTGTGATCAAATTAGTGAAACGGCTATAAAAACATGGCAGTTGGTGATAAGGGGGTAAACATTGAGGGATTATATCATATTTTTCGATGTCACATCATAAAGAAATAAAAAAAAAATGTAGAAAAAAAGTTGTGGGTGGAACACCTTTATCATGAAAACTGAATTGAAATCTATTCTCAGACCTACCGAATATACAATCGATATACAGTGTTGAATGCCATCTCTTTCTGAGGATGGCAACTAACACTGTAACATGAGAATTATTTTGTATAATAGATTATGGAATGAAACACCCTTGACTCGATTGAACTTGTTGTACTTGGTGTTTTCAAATATTTACCATCATGTTGAAAAAGTGATGAATTCAATGAATATTGAATTGCCATTGGTGAATTTTTGAATGAAAGATCTACTGTATTACCAAATAGACTGTACACCAATACAATAAGGACTGTAACGTTCAAATTAAATCTCTTAGCTCGCCAATTGTAGAGAGGTTTTTATCACATTGGTTTTTTTTCCTGAGGTAACTCGGTTGAAGAAAAAATATATCCAGGGTTCCAAAGGTTGAGAGTCACGTCAGGTGGTATGAATACGGATGAAAAAAAAGATCATATGGAAAAAATACATTGAATATTCTTACATATATGTTCCAGTAACCTTTCGGAATATAACGGGTGAGTCGTATTCAATGGAAATCAGAAAGACGTGTGAGTTGATGTAGGTTGAGCGGATAATACTCAGATAGACTATTGAGTCAGAATCGTTGAACTGACAAGAAACAGGGTGTTCAGCTCAAAACGTTTCAAAGTTGCTCGCAAACGGCAGCAACTGCCAATGAAATGAACCAACGACTGCACCTGTATTAGCCTTGCCTTCGCTAACAGGTAACGTTTGGTCTCTCTAGTGTTAAGGTCATAAATCTTGAGTGATTTTCAATTTGGGAACTGCGTCTTGCCAATAGCCTTCTACGCCAGTTCATTGGCATTGATAACACCTCTATACAATATCTTCCCTTGGGTTTTAGAGCCGTCGTAATGTGGAAATTCCTTTTTGGGTTTCGCTTAATCGGATGACAAAGATGCTTTCATTTCAGATGTTGGAAACAGTATGTAATGTCATCGATTAGAGGTTCAATGAAAATTCTGAATGAGAGGATGGAGGAGGTCGAAACAATGATGCAGTACTTGTGATGGTGGTAGAGGGTACTGGTTGGGGCACTGTGGTGCTATTTTCTGTCGAGGCTTGGGTTCCATACTGAATTGTGCTTCACTGATTTTCCTTTGTAATTGTAATGCATTGTAATGTTTCGGGTGTTCATGGATTTACATCGCCTCCTATATCAGCTGACTATGATATCCCTAAGCTTGTGCTATTGACTCAACTGCTGGTGCGACTGGTGCGAGAGACGGTAGAAATTCAGAATCATACGGAAGCAGAAGAGAAATAATCCACCTCTACTCAATCCTCGTCAGTCAATCTTCACAGTGCCAGTCGAAATCCTCCTACCACCATCACAACCTACTGTGTAGTTGCCTCGGTTTTTCCCCCGTTCTGAATATAAATATAACCTCCGACTAAGGACACGACTGTGCACTTCTCACATCTGAGATGACAAAAGCTGACGAAAGATACTGATATAACAAAATATGGCCGCGAAATCCTAAAAAATTTCACATCCACTAGCTGCATTGCCAAAATTCACCAAATCATCCATCTAATCAACGGGAATATTAGGTAATCAAGAGCAATACCGCCAATGACTAGCATAGCGACATCTGAAATTATAAACTTACACGAATCCAATAAGTTTTGTGTATGCACGTCGCATCTCCTAAATCATTGCAACTTGCAAAACTATTTACATATGCACGTCAGAACCTTGTATTTAGACATCTTGTATCGAGAGACGGGGAATGCCACAGCATTCTCATTCATTTTCGTAGCTAATTGCATTTGCCCCAGTAGATGTCGCTCGTGATCGAAATATATATCTCTACCGGCGAAGTCTCGCTTGGCTACCGACTGACCATTTGAATGGTCATTTCACAGTGAAGTTAAATTAAAGTTTCAAATTTGAAGTGAAATGAATGCATTAGGGGTATATACTTTAATATTCTTTCATGACTCCTCAAATTTTGAAAACTATTTGAGTTTCGAAAAACAAATGTTTCATTGTGTTATCTCTTTGGATCAAGATACTTCATTCTCAATTCACAAAAATTAAAAAAACATTCAAGCCCTATCTACCTTCGCCATACAACATTTCAAATTAACCTTCGCCGAAGAAAATTTCAAGCTCGCCTTCGCCAAAGAACATACTAATCTCACCTTCACCAAATAACATACTAATCTTACCTTCGCCAAATAACATACTAATCACCTTCGCCGTAAAAAATGATTAAGTCAGTATTCATTGAAGACGAACACCTGAAAAACTAATTGAAAATTCGCTGGAAGGGAATCATTTCATAATTTGGAAACTCCGGCGCTCCATTAGACACTCTTAAATTATCAATTAAGGACATTTCGCTATTCAAAGGGACTTTCATTCTCTTGGAATTGACTACTTGGCTTCTTATTGAATTCAAAGCTTTCATGGTTGACAAAGAGGTTTCTCCTGTCAATTAATCTTCTTGTCAAGATTAGGAGGCATGAGACCTTGAAAATGATTGCAGTTTGAAAACAACATCAGAAAATTTTCTAGTTCAAAGTGAATCGCTACAGATACCCATTCAATATTATGAAATTCAATATAAAAATTGTATGAAGAGATATTTCTCTTGTAGAATTATTGTAGGAAATTTTTGTTATATTTTCGCATTTAAATAGAGAGGATTCATTTTTAGGGGAGATTAATTTTTGGGAAAGAAAGTTTTTGACCTTCTACTTCTGAATCTGATACAAAAAATTTGGGAATCTCCAAATGATACCTAGCACTATTTCTTTCAGCTGAAATGATGGAATTTTTATAGAATTATAATTTATTTCCGGTGTGTTCACATGATTCACAAACGAATATTACACCGAAACGTATTGGACCAATAAGAGTTATAAAGAAAGTAATGAAAATATGATTTGTAGCTTTATAATGGTCCAGTCATGTTAGTGAAAATTAGGTAAGTATTGTGGAATTTGAGATACCCAGTTATCAACTCGTATTAACTTGTATTTCGTCATTGTGGAACTTGTCACAAGACCTACATAGTCTTATCAATAAGTTCAAAAACATGAAAAATAGAGATGAAAGTCCTGAAAATATGAGCGATAGCTCAAACGATTCGGAATCACCTCTTAAAAAATGTTTTTGAAGCATTTTGGTGCAGGTAATAAATTGCAATTGTTATTAAAAAGATAAGATTCAAAAAAATGGTAATAATTTTTTCGTCAAGAACTCAAAAAATATTAATATTTAAGCAAATCTGAAAAGAGCTCGTTGAAGAGGAGGAATTTTTCGATAAAAAAGTCTTGACTCC